>WRNY01000108.1:0-28150 GCA_012978405.1 Pseudocercospora macadamiae | reverse complement strand
ATATTATAGTAGAATATAGTAATAGTTAGATAGGTATATTAAACCTAGTAGAAATAGCTTTATACTACTAAGATTAGCGTAGGTATAGCTATATAGAAGCTATTTTAGCTTTATTAGTATAGCTTTAGAAAGCTACTTTCTTTTTATATCTATAACTTATTAACTATACTATATATAAATATACTAAGTAGTATAAATAAAAGCTCTAGATATATAGAATAAGCTTATTATAGAACGACCTTATTTACGTATAGCTAGCTTATAATAGCTAGAATAGGCTATCCTATCTTAGTATATACGTTTCTAGTATAAGTAGCTCCTTACTCTTACGTACCTCTATATAGCTTTATAAATAACTTAAGTTACGAACCTAATTATACGTTTAATCTATTATACTTTGTTCGCCTCTATATTACGTAGTTATAATAACTACTAATACTACCTATAAGAGGTAAAACTAATATACGACTATAACGTAATAAGGCGCTACTTAAGAAAGTTAAGAGCGCGCTTACTAAGTAGGTATTAGAACTATATATAATAATTACGTAGTCTTCGGATAAAGTATAGAAGGGCGTAATAGCTACTTAGAAGAACGCGATAGCTATTCTATATAGTAGGTTAGATAGTACTAACCTCGATATTAGTAAGATAAGTATCTCTAACTTTTATACTCTCTAGTTATAGTACTTACTAGTAGTAGTATAGTCTTCTTCTATAACTCTAAGACCTAGAGCGCCGCTATTTATAGTAACTCTAGCCTTCTCTAGTAGCGCTATACCTCCTTTAAAAGGACCTAAAAGTAAGAGCGCTTTATAACTTAGTTTAATTTATAACTCGATTAATTCGTTTATACTATTTAGATAATATAAAGAATTCTAGACTCTTAATAAGGATACGCCTATTAACGAATACGTATAGTAAGAGAAAGAGATCCTTAACTAACTACTAGTATTCTAAGACGAGAATATACTACTAGTAGTCCTAGATATACTAAATCTCGCGATCCTTACTCGCGCTATTAATCTTAAAGAGATTAATAATATAACCTAGATTTATATTATAATTCTAGATAATAGCTCTAATAATAAGCTCGATCTAAATATACTTATATATATACCTAAAGTAAAGCGCTATAAGATCCTATATCGAGACCTCTAGATTATAACTATTACTAACCTATATAAGTTTATTAATAATAACTCTAAAGGAAACCTCTATACTAAAGAAATCTACTAACTCCTCTATATAATCGAAGCCGACTTTAAGTACTCTATTAAGCAAACTAGGATACTTAAGAAAGCTAATAACCTAAATCGAAAGAAGCTTAATAATATTATAAAGAAGATATAAGATATAGCTAACTAGAACGTTCTAGTAGCTATATATAAAAAGTTAGTAGTTAAGAAAGTCGCTAGATATAAAGAGTACTTTAAAGACTATAAACGTTAGCTAGCTAAGAAGAATACTTAGGTTAAAGAGCTAGAAGCTACTAAAGCTACTAATAATAGTATTATATAAGATAATATCGATACTCTAAATATAGACTACTAAAAGTAGATTATAGAGTTATAAGCTTAACTTAAAGAAGCTTAATATAGCTACTCGAATATACGTACTAATAGCTCTAGTAATTACTTCGAATCCTCTCTAGTAATATCCTAAAAATATATATATTATAATAGTAGTAGTAGTAGTTCCGGTAATAAAAATAATAACTCTAGTAAGAAGTTAGAGAAACCTAAGAAGAAGAAAACTAGTAAGAAAGCTAGTAAGAAGTATACCTTAAAGAGTAACTTAGATAATAGTAACTCTTCTAACTCTAATTCTTCCTCTAATTTATCTACTAGTTTCTCTAATAATAATAAGAGCTCGTCCGATAATAAGAGTAATACTAATTTAGTTATTATTATAAAGAAAGCTAAGAAAGTAGATAAGGGCTTAGTAATCTATAATAAGTTACTAACTACTATATCTAAGCTATATATAGGTAGTAAGAGTATCTCTATTAATAAGTTCTCTAATAATAGTAAGCTTACTTATAAGTAGTAGGAGATATAGGTTAAATAGCTCTTTAATAATATATCTTTTAAAGACTATAACTTAGTACTTCGATATATATATAGCTTAATAAGTAGAGTAGTATAGTTATCTCTAAAGATACGTATACTATCTAAGCTAAAGGAGACCTCTAGTAAGCTATTTAAGTTAGTACTTATAATATTATACTATATTAAGATAAACTTTAGTATTTATAATAAAGAAAGTAAGAGCTATAATAACTTCTTTAGCCTAAAGTAGTTAGATAGAGAGCGCTTCTCTACCTTCTACTATAAGTACTAGACTAATTATACCTATATATACTTTAAGTTAAAGACTAAGTATTAGCTATTCCTATAGAAGCTTAATACTAAATATAGCGAGAAGTTTATTACTAGTAACGCACTAAAGAAGCTCTCTAAGATAGTTAAGAAATACTAAACTCTTAAGTAGTAGTTTAACTAGTATAAGGAAACCTATAAGAAAGCTATAGCCCTACGCGCTCTAGTAGCTCCTTATATAAATAGTTTAAATACTAATAGCTCTAGTATAGGCGCGTCTTCGTCTAAGTTCTCTAATAATACCTATAAGGCCTAGGACTCGTAGCTTATAAAGTATAAAGACTTCTTTCTATATACTAAAGAGAACTATATTAAGCTAATAAAAGATAATACTTACCTAAAGTATTAAGAGAAGAGTTATATAAAGAATAGCCTAGACTATCTACTTAAGGACTACGCTATACCTAAGTAGATTATAGTAGTAGCTAGTATAATTACTAAAGAGTCGGAAAATATAGAGTCTACTACCTAAGTTATAGTAGTAGATAGGATATAAATAATATATTAATAACCCTAGTAGTAACTATATCTACTATTACTATACTAAGAAATACTAAAGCGAAGAGAGAGCTTCTAGGTATCGTAGACTATATAGTAGTTTAGAATATAGTAAATAGTAGTAAAGTAGATATTTTTATAGATAATAGTTAAAATATAGAAATAGTTAATATATTATTTACGCGTAATTATAATATTCTATATTATAGTCTTAATAAACTAAGAGAAATTCGACTTACTAATAGAAGTATATTAACCTATACTATTATAGAGGTAGCTAAAGTAGTATTATAGAGTAACCTACTATTTCTATAGTTATTATTATTACCTTAGGTAACTCTTAGCGTTGCTTTTACGCTTCTCGCGTATAACGCGCTCTCTCTAGATAGAATATCTTCGAGAACTCGTTTTGAACCTATACTACTATTAACTCCTCTTAACATTTCTCGAAGATCTCTAATTAGATCGAGACGCGACTATTAGGAGTAGTCTCGGTCCTATATACTTATAGACTAGATACTAACGCGTTACTATCGCTCGTACTAGTTAGATAGTTAGTTAGCGCTAAACGGAGCTCTATAAATAGCACTTAGATATCGGAGATAGAATCTTCGTAGCTAGGTAAAGATACCTTTATTTATATTATAAGTAATAGCTTAGGTAAAGATAATAATAGTATATCCTATTAGTAGTAGTAGCCTACTACTAGCGGCGGTATACCTATACTAGTACTATAGCCCGGTATTTCTTAGTCTTAGACTCTTCGTAAGTCTTTTAACGTAGATTATCTATATTAAAATAATAATAGTAGATCTAGCAAGTCCTTTAACTTCGATAAAGGCCTCGATAAGAACAAAGAAGAGAAGAGTAGTCCTAATATATCTATTAGTATACTAAAGCTAGGTTAGTATACTAATAAGGAACTAGCTAATATCGGTTATACGCGTCGTACTAACCTAGATATCGACGATACCTTTATTAACTTATCTCTAGAGAAGCCTCGCTTCTCTCTAGATAGAGGTAGCTATCTAGATCTTAATCTATATATCTAAGATAGATCTACTAATAATAAGCTTATTAATAAGTTTTAAGAGCGTAGAAGAATATCTTAGTATTTATACCTACCCTCCCCTAGCAGGTCTCTTAAGAGCCTAAGGTTACCTTCTATTAGTAAGGGCAAGGGTAGAGTAGTAGACCTAGTATAGTTATTAGGTTCTAGTAGGGTAATCTATAATAAGAATTAAGGAATACGAGCTCGCGAGAGTACTATATTAGACCTAATAGAGTTCGTTCTATTAGATACGGATTACGCTAGTAACTATATTCTACGCTATAATACTCGGTACTTTAAGAGTATTACTAATACCTAAGACCTTATTTAACGTATTTAAGAGTACCTAGATAAGTAGCTAGATATACTAGATAACGCTATACTCCTATAGGTAGACTAAACTACCCTCTTTTAGTAATACTTTAATAAAGAGTCCTGCTTATAGAAAGTAGGTTATAAGGTAGTAGTAGAGAAAGAGAAGCTATAGGAAAAGAACTATATACTTACTATCGAGAATAATACTCTATAGTAGAAAGCTATAAAGGACTATAATTGCTATACTAAAGTAGTAGAGGAGGTAGGTACTAAGATCGATAAGTACTATATCTAGAAGAAGGTCGATAAAGCTAAAGTTAAGAAGCTAGAAGCAGAAGTCGGAAAGCTCGATACTTAGAGATAGACCCTAGAGACTAAGAATATATACCTTTGTAACTAGGTCTCTAAGCTAGAGTAACCTTATTAGCGTACTCGCAATACTAGGTATACGCCTCGTAGCTAGACGCGCAAGAATTAGGATTAGGATTAGGAGGATAATCTACTAAATAGCGTAAACTAGTTAGAGAATATACTTAATCGAGCTTCTAATAAGGATAATAACGAAGTCTTCTATATAGCTTAATAGTAGAAGGGTACTACTAAGTCTATAAAGGTTACGACTAAGATACTACGTAATACGCCTTTATAAGAGCGTCTAGAATATAAACGCCTCGAGAACGCCTATGCAATTAGCGACAACAATAATAACGCTTTATTAGAATCGAGTAGTCGCGATTGTTATAAGTCGTATTATAACGATAAGCTAACTAAGATACTAGACCTATATAGTACTAATACTACTAATAAGAAGGCTACCCCTTTCTATAAATAGAAACAAAAGATAACGTTTGCTCTTAACAATTATAAGAGATAGAGTAAACGTAAGAAGATCGAAGCTATTCTTAATAATATAACTAGTAATATATAGAATAATCTAGAACCGGTAATTAATAGCTTTGCTACCTAGTAAGAGGCCCTCTAGTATATAGAAGATTACTAGGGTAATTAGTACTAGAAGTATACTAAGCGTATAGAATTTAAATAGCTAAAGTAAGAAAAGGATAAAACCTTTATAGCCTTCTAGCCTAAGTTTATCTACTTCTAACTATTTATTACTAGTAGTAATAATAATAAGGAAATAATAGATCGTCTTTATAATAAGCTTAATACTAACTTCGAATTAGCTATTTGCTCTAAGTTCTTTGCTAGTCTTAATAATATAAAGAACGACCTACGTATCTTCGATATTAATAATACTTGCTATAAGCTATAGTATAAGAAGACAATAGGTAGTAGTAGTAGTAGCAACAAGAATAAAGACGATAAGGATTTAGAAAAGAAGCCTAGAAAGATAATATATAAGACAAATAAGACTATTCGCTTAGATTATAATTAGCCCCTTATAGTTAATAGTAAGAAGTACGAGTATTAGCCTATTACGCAAGACCTATAGAAGAAGAAGGATAAGTACTTTACCTACTATAGACTAAACTATATACGTATAAAGCTAGACTACCCTCTCTTTGCTTATCGGAAGTCTAAGAAGAGTAGTAGAGGTAGTAGTAAGAAGCTAACTAGTATAGTAGTAGATATTAAGACTAACCCTCTATTATATAATTAGCAGTTAAAAGAGTAAGCTCTAAGTGCAAGTATACTACTTAGAGTAAGACTCTTCCTATTTATATATCTAGTAAAGATCCTCCGACTACTCTACCTATACTCTCTCCTACTTCTATCTCTCCTACTCCTTAGGCACTATTACTAAAGGCTTAAGCCCTAACGTAGCCTACCGACCTCCCGGTTATTATCGACCTTATAGCTATCTATATTAATACTAGCCTCTTACCTAAGATCGGCAAGTAGGTAGTAGTAATAGCCCTAGTAAATAGGCACCTCGTACGTACCTTAATCGATATAGAGTATACCTCTACCTTTATATATAATCGATTCGCTAAGAAGTTCTCTACTCGTATATAACTACCTAAGCTATTAGGAGTAAACGATTATAAGAAATACTAGTCTACCTAAATTAGCTAAGTCTTATATATCCCTTTAGACTTAAATAGTATAAAAGAGGATATTAATACCTAGGTTACTAATATTAGAGAGTACGACCTAATACTAGGCATAGATTAGTAGAGGCGCTATAGGCCTACTAATATCGACTAGGAAGCTAGAGTTATTACCTTATAATCTAGTTATTAGATAAAATACGAGACTATCGATAGATCGCCCTCTACGCTAGTACTATAGATTATACCGAACGAGGATATCTAACCTGTTCGCGAGCTACTATAACCTATCCCTTAGATCGCTACGATATCTATTAGTAAGGCCTACCTCGAACTACTATTAGAAGATAAGGAAGCTTACCTAGTATAAGACTTTACTAATAAATCCTATAATACTAAAGCAGCTATAGCGGCTATCGGCCTTTATATTTGCGCGCTTATAACAGAAGATATAGACTTATATATAAAAGGTAAGCTACTAGTAAGTAAGTCGATAATTAAGGATATACTACTCCCGGAATTTAAAGAGTACTAGGATATCTTCTAATAAGAAAGGGCTAAGAAGCTGCCTCTCTATCGAGAAGATATAGACCTTAAGATTAATTTTTAAGAAGGTGCTAAACTTCTATTTAAACACCTATACCTAGTAAGTACCTAGGAAAATGCTATTATTAAGAAATTTATCGACGACTATAGAGCTAATAGTATAGCTCGAGAGTCCGCCTCTTATATAGTATCTCCTATCTTAATTATAAAGAAGCTAGGTAGTAGTCTCTAGGTCTATATAGACTACTAGGCTATTAATAAGATTACCCTTAAGGACTAGTATCTAATACCTTAGATCCGAGAGACTCTTACCTATATAGCTAGAGCTAAGTAGTTTACTATTCTCGACGTAATCGCTGCGTTTAATATACTACGTATTAAGGTAGGTAATAAATAGAAGACTATATTTATAACGCGTTATAGAACGTACGAATTCCTAGTAGTACTATTTAGTCTCTATAACGTACCTACTACCTTTTAGCGCTATATTAATAAAGCGCTCTTTAACTATTTAGATAAATTCTACTCCGTATATATTAACGATATAGTCGTATATACTAATAGTAAGAGGGACCTCTATATCTAATAGGTTTAGGCTATACTATAACGATTTTATAAATTTAGATTACCTATTAATATCTTTAAAAGTAAGTTCTTTACTAAGGAAGTTCGCTACCTAGGTATTATTATTACTCTAGAGGGTATTAAAATAGACTCTACTAAGGTAAAGGCTATACTAGAATAGGCTATACTAAGGAACCTTAAGGATATACTAGTATTCCTAGGTATAGCGAACTTCTATAGATAGTTTATTAAAGCTTTCTTACAAATTATAGAGCCCCTAATAGCTCTTATAAAGAGTATAAACTTTAAGGACCCTAAGAAGCGTATAGCCTTTATTTAGTCGGCTACTTATTAAGCTATATTCGAGGCTTTAAAGGAAGCGTTCTTAATAGCTCTAGTATTAATATATTATAACCCTAGTAAACTATATACTATAGAAGCTAACTTATCGGATAAGGTTATAGGAGGTATTATATCTTAGTCTAATAAAGATAGTATACTATAGCCTATAGCATTTTACTCTAAGAAGATATCTCTAGCTAAATATAACTATAAGATTTATAATAAAGAGCTAATAGCTATTATTAAGGCTTTCGAAGAGTAGCGACTAGAGCTAATAGGTACTAACTACGTTATAAGGGTACTATCGGACTACTAGATACTCTAGTATTTTATAACTATAAAGTAGTTAAACTATCGCTAGGTACGCTAGAGCGAATTCCTCTCTACCTTCTAGTTTAAGATTAAATATCGCCCTAGTAAGGAAAATACGAAAGCGGATACCCTTATAAGGCAATCCTAGAATTAAGATGCGATAGAAGACGTCCGTAATCGATAGCAAGTTATCCTTAAGCTATATAACCTCTCTAAAGATATAGCGCTAGTACCGATACTACTATAGATCGCGTATTTAACTCTCGTAGATAACAAGGCTACCGACCTAGCGTAGGACTAATATAACCTCGCATTAGTAGCGCTAGAAGCTACTAAAGTCGGAGATTAAGTCTCTATAGAAGAACGTATTAGAGTAGCTTATAATAAAGATCTACTAGTAGTCGCGATTTACGAAGTACTTGCTTCTAGCTAAGATCGCTTAAATCTAAAGATTAATATAAGTATCTCCCTAGTAGACTATAAAGCCTATAATAACTATATCTATATCTATAATCGCTTATTTATACCTAACGCTAAGGAGCTCTAACTAGAGGTTATATATATCTACTATAATAAACTCTCTACTAGTTACTCTAGGCAAGAGAAGACCTACGAGCTTATATTAAGGGACTTCTACTAGCCTAGGATATATAACGATATACGCTATTATATTTATATATATATAGTTTGTAGGAGAATTAAGGTTTAGTATAATTAGTATTAAGGTAACCTATAATAGCTTCCTTTTCCGAATAGAGTCTATTGCGAGATTACGCTAGACTATATTATAGAGCTACTATCTAGCCTAAGGAGGCTTAATAATAATACCTATAAGAACATTCTTACTATTACCTACTAACTCTCGAAGCGTAAGTATTTCCTACCTACCCTTAACCTTATAGCTAAATACGTAGCCGACCTATACTATTAGACTATATAGAAAGATATAGAGGTAGTTAATGTTATATATTCTAACCGCGGTTCTTAATAGACGTTAGCTTTCTATAAGAGGCTAATAAAGAACCTAGGTACTAAGCAACGCCTCTCTACTACCTTCTATCTAATAATAGATAAGTAGTCTAAGAATACTAATAAGGAACTAGAGTAGTACCTATAGGCGTATATTAACTATATATAAGACGACTAGGTTAACTAGCTTCCGAATATAGAATTTGTAGCTAATAGTATATAATCTACGACTATAGGCACTTTAGGCTTCTTTGCAACGCTAGGTCGTTATCTACGTGCACGCGCTAAGCCTATAATACTAGACCCTCTACTAGCTAGTCCCGGCTATACTTCCGAGCTTAAAGCTAATAAATTTGCTTAACAAATAGAGATTCTATATAAATACCTTATTACGCAAATACGCTACGCTTAAGCTCGTATAGAGGCCGCTACTATAAAGGCGCGCCGCTATAGACTAGCGTAGATATACTCTACCGGAGAAAAGGTATAGCTTAATATACGTAACATTTAGACTAAGCGACTAGCAAAGAAACTAGACTATAAGTATATAGGCCCTTTCTAGATTACTTAAGTTATAGCTCTAGATATCTACTAACTTACTCTACCTAATATAATATATATCTATAATCGCTTCTATACCTTACTACTTCGACTCGATAATAGATAGCCCTTCCCTAATTAAGTTAATATAGAGCAACTACTAGAAGTCGATATAGATAGAGATAGTAAAGAGCAATAGGAAGTATAGAAAGTTATAGTAAGTCGATAAAAGAATAGCCGCTTAAGGAAGAACGTAATCTATATAGTAGAATAGGTAGGTAGCGTAGTTACTAAGAATAACTATACGGATTTAATAGGATCGGCAGAAGAGGCTATTACTAACTAGTATTACGATAACCCTCGCGCTACTAGTCTACTACCTAGATAGATAAGACTAGATAGTTAGATACTATATAAATATATTAAATAGTTGCTGCCGCTAGTTATACTATAATAGTCGATACGTAGCACTATATAAGCCTAACTAGATAGCTAAAGTATTAAACCCTTGCCGGTATAGCTCTCGGGTAAGGCTCTCCGATATAGCTCTCTTCGAGACTCTAACTAAGACCCTAACTAAGACTCTAACTATAAGTACTATATATACCTCTTAAGTACCCTACTACCGGAGCCTTAACTATAGCCTACCTCTATTACTACTAGCGCTCTAGCCGGCACTTTTTATACGTCTGTTATAACGATTTATACTAATACCCTTTTGCTTAGCGTATTATTAGCGTCGTTGCCTCTGCTTTAGGAGGGAGGTAGTATTATAGAGTAACCTACTATTTCTATAGTTGTTATCGTTGCCTTAGGCAACTCTTAGCATTACTTTTATACTTCTCGCGTATAATGCGCTCTTTCTAGATAGAATATCTTCGAGAACTTGTTTTAAACCTATACTACTATTAACTCCCCTTAATAAGTAGTACTTAACCTTAGAAGATATAAAAAAGTATTACTATATTTTATAATAGATTAAGACTATAATATTACGTTAGGAAGGAACTAGTATAATAAGTACTAGCCTACTAAGCTATATATAGAAGGAAAAGTTATTCTATAAGATAAGAAATATAACTAGTATTTTAAAAAGAAGCCTATAGATAGTATTATACTCGATATAAAGAAGAGCGTACTCTCTTCTTAAAAAGATAAAGCTCTAGTACTATAGCCTATTAAGAATATAGAAATCGAATAGATTAGCAAATAGCCTATTATTAATATTTAGAAAGTTAGCTTAAAAGCCTTTACTATATATACTCGATAGAAGAGAGCTATTATTAATATACTATATATTAACTCTAGCGATATATACTAGGTAAAGAGCCTAGCTAATCCGTTTACTATATATATACTCTAAGCTTACGCTATAACTACCTATCCTATATAAATAGATAATATAGTATTTATTTATATAATATACGTCTATAACTTAGTTATAGAAGTAATTAATAGAATAAGAGAAAGCTCTATACTATAATTATATAGGTATACTATAATAGCTAAGGATAAAGAGAAGTTTATAGTTAGTAAAGATAAGAACTAAGATCTAAAAGAGAAGCTTCTAGAGATCTATTATTAGTAGAAGTATATATTCTCTAGATATATAGCTAACGAGTTACCTCTATACTATCTAGGAGTTAATTATAAGATTAAGCTTAAGGAAGGTACTATTCTCCTATATAAGAGACTATATAACTACTTAGTAGCTAAGAATAAAGTTATTAAGAAGTAGACTAATAAATATCTAGAGAAAAGCGCTATTCGAAGTAGTAACTTACTAGTAGCGTCTCTAGTACTTATTATATATAAACCTAGAAGTAGACTCTATATATATATCGACTACTAAGGTATTAATAAATTAATAGTTAAGAGCTAGTACCTAATTCTACTAATTAGTAAAACCTTAAATAAGATTAGTAGTAAGAAGTAGTTTATAAAACTAGACGTTATAGTAGTATTTAATTAGATCTATATTATATAAGAAGATAAATAGAAGATAGCTTTTACTATACGCTATAGGTAATTCGAATATCTAGTAATACTTTTTAAGCTCTATAACGCCTCTAGGACTTTCTAATCTTTTATAAATAATATACTTCGAAAATTCTTAGACGAGTTTATATTAGCCTATATTAATAATCTCCTTATTTTTAGCGATATCTATAAAGAATACGTAGGATACGTTAATAAGGTATTAGAGAAGCTAAGTACTATAGGCTTATAACTCGATATCGATAAGTATAAATTCTATATTAAGGAAACTAAATACCTTAGCTTAATTATTAGATAAGATAGGATTAAAATAGATTCTACTAAAGTTTAGGTAGTATAAGAATAGAAAGAACTACGTAATATAAAGAATATTTAAGCCTTTATTAGCTTCGCGAACTTTTATAGATACTTTATTAAGAACTTCTTCTATATTATTATACTCTTAGTTCGACTAATATATATAAAAGACTCTATAGTATAGTAGAAGTAGAACGACAAATATTAAGTAGCGTTCGATAGCCTAAAGAAGGCTTTTATAGAAGCTCTAACTTTAGCGTTATTTATCCTAGGTTATAAGACTATACTAGAAATAGATACGTCTAACTATATTACTTCTACTATACTATTATAATATAGTAAGGATAGTATCTAGAGGCTAGTAGCCTATCTATCTACTAAGATAAGCCTAGTAGAGTATAACTACGATATCTATAATAAAGAACTAATAGCTATTATAAAGGCTTTTAAAAAATAGAAGCCCGAGCTAATATATACTAAGTTTAATAATAAAGAGACCTCTAAGGACGCGACTAAGCCTACTCTAGTATATTTAGATTATAAGAATCTAGAATACTTTATAACGACTAAGTAACTAAATTATAAGTAAACTCGCTAGTCTAAATTTCTTTTATAGTTTAACTTCTATATTATATATTAACTAGAGGTCTAGAGTACTAAGCCTAATATACTAATATAATAAAGTTAAGACCTCCTATAAGACGACTAGGACTCTTATATTCTTATATAGAACTATACTATCTTAGGAGACAATTATATTATCTACGTTATAGCTAGTACTATTAGTAATAAGAAGACTCTTAATAAATAGATCTAAAAGCTATATACTATAGATAAAGAGATTACTCTTATAGTTAAATAGCTAGAGTGCTCTCTTCTATACTCGTATCTTAAGAAGAATAAGATCTTATAAGTAGTTACTATAAATAGATTAATATATACGCTTAACTACTATAGCGACTACTACTTATTAGTACTAGCTAAATAAAAGAACTATATTCGGACTAATATTATCTATACTATATATAATATCTCTTCTAGTAGCTATCTAGGTCGAGTAAAGACTTTAGACCTACTTATCTATAACTATATATAGCTAGAAATATCTAACTCTATAAAGAGGTTTATCTATAACTATAGGATTTATAGGTATATAAAGCTCTCTTAAGAGTAGTATCTAGCTCTCCTATATCTAATACTAGTACTCTTCTAGGTATAGGACGATATTATAGTAGACTTTATTATAGAGCTACTAGAAGGTACTAGTACTCTAGATAGATAGAAGTATAAGAATATTCTTACTATAACTAATCGACTAAGTAAGCGTAAATAAGTAATTCTAGTACTATCTATAGAAGCCGAATATATCGCTATTATATTCCTCTAATATATATATAGTAACTATAGACTTCTATTAATAATTACTTCTAATAGAGGCTTATAATAGATCTCGGCTTTTTAGAGACGTTTATATATACTACTAGGTATTAATTATATAATATCTTCGGCCTATTACTCTTAGATAGATAGCTAGAGTAAAATTATAAATAAAGGTATTAAGTAATACTTATAGGTATATATTAACTATATATAAGATAATTAGGTTAACTTCTATCTAGTAATAGAGTTTATACTTAACGACTAAGTTTCTAAGACTATAAAGGTATCTTTATTCTTTATAGAAATAAGTTATAATCTATAGTCTATAGTAGCTAATTTCTTAAAGCCGCGTAAATTAATACCTACTAAGTAATATATTAACGTATATAAAGCTAAAGAATTTACTAAGCGAATAGAAGACCTTAAGGACTAGCTTTATAATAATATATAACTTACGTAAGTAGTATACGCTAATAATATAAACGTCTACTATAACTCTACTTCTAACTATAGCGTTAGTAATCTAGTCTTCGTTAGTACTAAGAACTAGATAATAGAGCGCCTATCGAAGAAGCTTAATAATAAATAGGTAGGCTTCTATATAATATTAGAAGTTCTCTCTACTAATATATATAGGCTAGATTTCGATAACTCTACCTATATCGGCCTCGCTAACGCCTTCTACTCCGATCTACTATAATACGCTAGTAACGACCTAATACCTAGGTAAGCTATACTACTACCGCTACTAGTAATAGTTATATATACTAATAGTACTAAAGAGGAAGGATACTATATAATCGAGAAGATTATAGACTCGGAGTAGTATATACTATAGAGTTACGTACTACGTAGTAGAAAGAGATAGAGACTATAGTTTAAAGTTAAATAAGTTAGATATAGAATAGATAAGACTACCTAGGAACTAGTAGATAATATTATTAAGACTACTATTAGCTAGAAGCTAATATTTAGAGGATATACTTCTTACTTTTGCTTTTGAAATTTTTTAGCTATAGATATACACTGCGAGTAGCATAATAATACTATTATTCGTATAATTAAACCGTTCTTTCTATAAGTACCTTATTACTTATCTACGTAAGCCGATGTAGCTAGATAGAGAAAGCAAGAAAGCCGTGCAGTCGAGCATATAAGAGAAAGAGAAGGGGTTATCCTATAGCAGATATAGCAGGGTATATAAGCAAAATATCGCCTTGCTACTACTCTAAACTTGCTATTAGGGGCTGCCTAGGGTTTAGTAGGTTTGGGGCAATAAAATAGAGCCGAAGGTAGGGCGAATCTATTAGCCAAAACTAATAAGTAGTTATATTATACGTATATCTATAGAGGAGTAATTACCTAGATTGCGGAGGAACGAGCAGCTAGCGCGAGTCGCTAGTTGCGGGCATAGCTACGACCCCGAAAAATCTAAAGAATACCTAGCATTAAGGCATAGCACGGAGCTTGCTATAAAAATGGAATGTTTAAAGTTACTTAGGCAGAGAGCTAATATATACCTAGATAAACGAAAATGTCGATATACGTAGCTATACGATAGTAGCTCCGCGACTAGAAGAAGTTATAGCCTAGCCTTATACCTAATAAGCTTGCATAGCTAGATACCTAGAAGATGTTTATAGAAGCTAATAAGTACCTAGATTGTTGCGCTAAATAAGGCCGATAAACTCCGTAAGGAGCATAGATAGGTACTAGGTTCTCCGCCTATTTATGCTGCACGGTTTAATCTAGTATACCTAAAGATATGCCTGCTACGTAGCATAACCTAGCACGCCGAGAAGTTAAAGATTAAAGAAGAAGGAAGGAACTCCTGTAGCCCGAATATCTAAAAGTAGCGACCTGCAAGCAGATAGACCTTCCTCTATAGTAGCCGCTCTACTACTAGAACTTATAATTTTTACTATTTATTATTGTTTAGCGCACTAATATTTATTAATCTATCGTGCATCGACTAGGTCTAGCTATTAGCATAGCTAGGTAGCAATACCCGATTAGTGCCTTCCCCGGGATTTATTATTTAGTAGCTACCCCCCGAGGAAGGCGACTTCTAATACTATACTAACTACTATATCTTATACTCTTTTCCGGGTATGCCTAGTAGTAAGAGCACGGAAGAAACCCCGGAGCGTTTCCCGATACCTAATTCTCTAGCATTACGACCTGCTGCTACTATATCGAATATTATACTAGAAGGAAGTGCTAGGACCGACCAAAATAGTAGTTAAGTAGCTCCTACGCTAGAGGGAGGAGAACGGCTACTTCTATAGATTAATACCGTAACGCTACTATAGGTAGTTATTAAACGACTAGTAGCATAGTTAACCCCGAAACCGCCGCGGGCTAGGACTACGGAGAACCTATATTTCGATAGGACTAACGTCTCTAAATTTATTAAGCGGTTCGAAAACACGGTTCTTAAGTATAACCTGCAACTAGAGGCAGATCTATACCGCTAGTTAAAATATAACTGCAATCTATAGACTAGGGGAAATATAGAGATGCTTCGTAGATTCGACCTACTAGATTAGGAGGTTCTAAAAGAATCTATATTAATAGAGTATCGCCTATACGATATATATTAGGAAATAAATAATGTCCTCTAGGTTAAGACTATATGCTCCTAGAGAAGGACTAATAAGGATAACCTAGACGAGTTCTACCGATAGTTTCGTAATACGATAAGTAAGATTAATATAGATAATCTTACCCTAAAGGAACGTAGTAAGCTATTCTTGACAGCACTACTAGAAGATATTAGTGCTAAGATTTATAAGAAGTACGAACTGCATCCGAACTACCCGAGGAGGTATCGGGACTTTACTAGCATCTATAATAAGGCTAGGAGGTTAATTGCTAGAAAAGAAGGTTTCTAGCTAAGCAAGAATAGTAATGCAAATAGAAGACTTACTAAACTGCGTAAGGAAGTTAAAAAATAAGCGCTATTAAAGCGAGCGAAGCTGCCGCAAAGCTATAAGAGTGCCGACAATAACTCGATAGCAGAGCTATTGCAGGGGCTCGAGAAACTAACGCTAAACATAGGGCAGTTCGCTAACCGAATAGTAGGCGTCGCTGCTTAACCTACGCAACTAAGCATAAGTTAGACGTATAGTATAGGCGAGAGCGTAAACTTATACTAAAGGTTATAGGGCAACCTTAATAATCTAGACGCATATAATATTAGGGCCGGAGGCAATAGCAATGTTGCTCCCGAAATGCGAGACAAGTGCTAGAACTATAGCGATGCGACGCACTTTAGCCAAAACTATCCTATTATAAACGATCTTTTCTAGCGAGGTCTCTACTATAAAGGTATTAGGAATCGACTATACTACGGACGGCCGAATTAAGGATATAATCCGGAGATAGTTAGGTATCGATAGGCCGATATATCTATACCGCGACTGCATTTTATACTACTATAGCTAGAGGTAAAGCTTAGCGGGTTTATCGTCTTTAATAGGTTTCCGGAGATAGATACGAAGAGGGACAGCTAGAGGCGGCGCGACTACTCGAATATAGTTAGTAGAGGACCTCCTAAACCGTAGCTAAATAAGCATAGTAATATAATTTACGTATTACTACTAGCTTAAGGATCGATGCCGCAGAATAGGCAGACGTAGGCGGGTTCCTAAGTATAGACTGCTAGAGCAGCGGCGCCGGCATAAGCTACTAGCGCTACTAGTCTATAGCCGGTGTTAGTACAGAGCGTACTAGAAAATGCATAATAGGGACCTGCTCCGGCGGCTAAGAGTATTAGGTTTATACCGTCGCAGGTTAGTATCTATTATGTCCTAGGAGGGGTTTCCCTAGGGCATATTATTAGTAAGCTTAAAGATAAGGAAGAAGCTATATCGTAGGGCTAGTTAGTTAAGCCTACTAGTAGCGCGTATTTAGCTATATAAGCTAAGGTAGATAGGTTAATAAATGCAGCTCGCTAAGATAAAGAGAAGAAACCGGCTATAGATATATCTAAACTAAATTAGATAAGCAACCGAGTCGATAAGCTAGAATCTAGTAACGCTGCTACTACTAAGCATAAAGAAAAGCTAATTAGTGCATTAAAGGATACGAATGCTACTAAGGGCGCGGTTGCGCAACCGGAACCCGAGATAGTGTCTAGTACCTAGACGGTTAACTATAAAGAAGAGATAGCTAATATACTAATAGAATACCTAGATAGGGTGCCTATTCTAGTAGCGCCGAATATTCGTAAGGCTAAGAAGCAACCTGCCTTACTACGATAAGACAATTATATTAAGCAGACTGCGTACTCGGAGACGCCTATCCTAAAGGATAATAAGCTATTCTAGTTAGATATGCAAACTCGGGCTATTCTGCCGCCTATAACTTTAGGCGACTTAATAGTGCATAGGTAGGGTCTGCCCGCTAGTCTAGCTAGAAGGGTTCTAAATAACCTAAAGCAATCTTAGAAGCTTAGAGAATATCGCATTGCTAAGTATAGCTACCCGGATAGACCGCAGACTAACATATTTTAGCATAGTATGCAGAACGATATTAGGTCTACGGTAATAGCGACTAAATCGGATAATATAGAAGAGGTAGCTCCTACGGATACGGGTGCATCCGTACGTATAGCTAACCTCCCTATAGTCGCTAGGCAACTATTCGTAGGAATAGCTAGGTCCGGTCTTATATCTAACGTTCTAATAGGAACGTAGATTATGTCGCCGAACTAAGACCCGGAACTACCGTCGCAAGAGGTCTAGCGCATAGAGGCGGAGTCGATTAGCTAGTTACTTCGAGTAGGATTATAATATCCTACTAAAGCAAAGGATAGACTAGGGGGATATTACCCTAAGATATATACTAAAACCGAGAAACCGCTGCCGCTAGAAGACCTATATAAGAACTTAGAGGAGATTAACACCTCTATAGCTACTATTCTATATATAGTAGTAGCTAGTCTATAGGTAGAAATCTTTATTAATAGCTATTATGCTAAGGCAATTATTAATAAGGGAGCGGAAATTAATATTATTAGTTCGTATCGGCTAGGGAGGTATAGCCTAGCGCTAGTAGATACTCCGTTCTACTAGCTTAGCAATATAGGAGGATCTAGCCGGTTTAAGGGATATACTAAAGTTCCTTTAAATGTTTATAGTATAGAGTCGATCCTGCTATTTATAGTTAGCGAAAACAGGTATATACTAATACTTTTAGGAAGACCTTAGGCGCGAATTAACCGCCTAGCTATTAAGAATTATAATAATAGGTCTTAGGAGGGCACTATCTATACTCGTAATAGCTAGAAGGTTACTTTTATAGCTATACGCGGAGGAGAAGGAGCGATCGGGCTTAAAGAATAGCTAAGTAGTATAAAGGCTATAGCGCGGCGCGCATAAGAAATGTCGGGAAACGAGTAGGCGGCCTCTATGCCGACGGGAGCGCTACTACCCGGATAGTATCGGCGTATTATGCATCGGAGTTCTTAGCGGCTAGTTATTATAGAGTTTAAGGCGAGGATTTAGTTGCTCTTACTAATAACGATATTTTAGGAGTATCGGAAGATATAGCGGAAAACTTAGGATCTAGTTATACCGCGGCTAGATAGTTACCCCCTACGGGGGGTAATATAGGTAGATCCGTCGCGTCTAAGTCGCGCTATCTTCTATACGCGCGCGATTTGCATAAAAATAATAATAACTGTACCTGCGTAGAAGGAGAGAAGTAGGTATATCTAGAAGAGGAGTTAGACGGTATTAGAGCTAGAAACGAGTTGCCGATTGCGATATTAGCCGAAGACTGCGACGACGATAGACCTAGCGATCGCGCGCTGCTATACGCCGCGCGCAATAACTATACTACGTAGAAAGCAAGACGCGCGGCGAACGAAAGCGTATATATATTATATAAAAGAAAGACGGATAAGGTCCGACCCGTAGATGCCGATATTACGATAACGGACGGGTCTTCGCTAGGCGGCAGCATACACTAGCGACAATAATATCTAGAGAGGGAGGCGCGTTTGCCTCCTAGAATAGGGCTATATAATAGAAAATATATTACTAAGAAGTTCTTAACGATTAAGCGTAGGTTAAGGATGTCGGAGGAAGCTTTCTAGCAGCTAAAATTCGGGTACGAATTATAGCCTAGGGAGCTAGATCTAATTAAGGAAATGCTATATAACCGGGAAGCCGCTTTAGCATTCGACTTTATATACCTTAGGTATATACGGCCGGAGGTAGCTCCTCCGTAGGAGATTAGGACGATACTATATAAGCTATAGCAGCATCCTAGTTTCCGGCTGCAACCTGCCCTATAGCCTATCGTAGAAAATATACTATAGGAACGGCTAGCAGCTAGGATATTAGAGATAGGCTATAGAGCATACTATAATCTATTCTTCTTAGTGCAAAAGAAAACTAGCGCCGGAATGCAGAAGAAGTATCGGCTTATTAACGCCATATAGGAATTTAATCGTATTACGATTCGTAATGCGAATTTGCCTCCTAATACTAACCGATTCTCCGAAGAGTTTATAGGCCTAGTAGTTGCATCGCTAGTAGATATCTTCTCCGGGTATAATTAGGTATTACTAGCTATAAAATGCAGGGATTTAACTAGGTTCGATATACCTCTAGGCCTAATGCGTTAGACTACGTTGCCGCAGGGAGTAACGAATTCGGTTAGCTAGTTTATTCGAATTATTACCTAGGTGCTAATAGAGCATATTTCGCATATTGCTCTGCCGTTTATCGATAACATTAGCATAAAAGGACCTCGATCTAGGTATAACGACGAGGAAATCGAGCCTAGTATACGAAGGTTTATTATAGAATATATTATGTCTCTAGATAAGGTATTCTGCGATATAGAACGGGCGAACGTTACGGCCGCTTTCTAGAAGCTGCAGCTGCTATATAGACGAATGCGAGTAGTCGGATATATAACCGACGAGCATAGTCGATATCTAGACGAAAAGCGAGTAGCGAAAATAAAGAATTAGCTAGTTCCGACTAATATTAAGGAAGTAAGGATCTTTGTAGGTATTATAGTATACTTTCGTATATAGATTATATAGTTCGCAGTTAATACTAAGCCGCTATATAAATTACTCCGGAAGGATTAGGAGTTTAAGTAGGGACCTAAATAGCAAGTAGCTATAGATAGAGTTAAAGATATATTATGCAATGCGCCTACTATTATCTCGCCGGACTACTCGGAGGAAGGAGGGGACCTAATCGTAGTAGTAGACTCGTATATAGATAGATATAGCGAAGTCCTTATATAAGCCGAAAAGCGAAAGCCGTCTATTCGATATCTAATTAGGTATAAGAGCGGGCTATAGTTATTCTATAAGTAGCGGTACGATGCTAGAAAGCTAGAATGTCTTAGTATATTAAAGGCATTTAGGAAGCTTAGACCCTAGATTACTAGTATGCATTTTATCCTAGAAATTAATGCGAATACCCTAGTGCACTAACTTAACCGAGCTATAACTAACCTCCCGAATGTAGCAGTAACCCGATAGCTAGCATAGATCCGGCTTTTTACTTTCGAAGTTCGATATATTTCTAGCAAGAAGTATAGTACTACGGATGCATTATCTAGGCGTCTACCTATAGCATAAGACCTGCAAGAATACGAGTAGGAGGAAGATATTAAAGCTATTATTAATAGGGACTTTTTTATTAGGTTTTGCGTAAATTCTGCGTTAGCATATTAGTCGAACTACCCTGCTATAGTAGAAGAAGCTAATATGCTAGATAGCGAGTACTCTCTAGAATCTAAGACTATTACTTTTATTAAGCTATTTCTTCGTAGGCCTAAGGGCATAAGCCTTATAGAGTATAAGAAGTACTTACGAAAATCGAGATAGTATATCGTAAAGAGCCGCACCCTGTTCTACTAGAGGAAAGTTAATGCTCTACTTTAACGCGTAATTAATAGTCCGGACTAGAGGAAGCGTATATTATAAGCTATGCATAAAGAGAATAGGCATCGGAGCCTAGACGGTATATACGACCTCCTACGACGGCTATATTACTAGGATAGCATATATAGTAAATATACTATATATTGCCGCATATGCCTAGAATGCAACTTTCGGTCGGGCAGAAAAAGGGCGTTAGAACTGCACCCGTATAAGGCTTAAGTAGTAGGGGAGCGCTAGTATGCTAATGCTATGTATATCGATAGCCGGGGATGCCTTTTTATTGCTAGGGAAGCACTTAGTCGATAGCTAGAGGCTAAGGTCTTCTATAAAGTAAAGGATAAAAGCCTTACTTCTGCGCAGATTGCTAGCTTTATATAGGACTATATCTATGCGAGGTAGGGAGCTCTATATAAGATCGTATTAGATAGAGCCCCTATCTATCTTGCCGAAGTAAGAGCTATACTATATAGCTATAGAGTTAAGCGAGTCCGGATTTTAGTATATTATCTATAGAGTAACGCTACCGTAGAGGTCGGCTATAAGCTAATCTTAGATGCACTTTCGAAGCTTACTAGAGGCGGAGGAAAGAACTAGAGCTAGGTTCTATATTTAACTGCTATGCTAATAGCCGAACGAACTACGATATATAGCGTAATAGGACATACTCCTACTAGACTTATAATTAGTAGAGAAGCTATGCTGCCGATTAAAGTCGAATTTATAACTAGACCTATTCTAGATTAGGGAAAGGTCCGTAACCGAGCAACTTTACTAGAGTATCGAGCTAGGGCGCTTAAAGAAATAGGCACGATATACTAAGAAGCACTAGCAAGGTAAGCTAGAGTACGAGAACAAACTACGGATTACTAGAATCGAGTGCGCGATATTAACTTCGTGCCTCTAGAGCAAGACGATCTTATTATAGTATATCGAGATTAGGATAAGAACTTATTTTCTAAGAAGCTAGCTTTTCGATAGAATAGGCCCTATCGTATTCGAGAACGCATATATATACTACCCGAGGCCGACTATATAGGCGAGCCTCTAGATATATATCGCCTATCCGAGCTAGATAGTACGGAAATGCGTAGGACGTTCCCCTATGCACGAATAAAGAGAGTTAAACCCCTGCGGTATAATCTAGAAACACCGGTACCTATGCTACCTAAACTTAATCTAGAGGAAGAACCGGACATAGTAGTAGTTCCTCCTAATCCGTAGTATATACTAAACAATCCGCGCCGAAGCACTCGGCTTCGCAATACTAGTAGTAATAGACTAGAATAAGAAGATAATTCGGAGGATAAGTAGGAAGTAGTTCCGGAAGGATAGAGGGAGGAAGATATAGATGCAGACGCTAGAAAGCTAGTCGGCAAACAAGATCTGCATCCGTAAGTGCGCGTTCCGCGTATGCCCTCGAGCGAAAGAGGCGAGTATAAGCGGCTTTAATAACATTGCGGAAGTTACCCCCCTAAGAGGGGTAGCTAGAAAATAGCTATTAACTGCGCTATCTATATAGTCCTTACGGGTTTTCTTTTATAGGAGATGTTATAGGGATTTCCTTTTTAGCGTAACTAGTTATATTTTACTTCCTAGACTTGCTGCTACGGCATCTATCGACTCGAGTTTGCAGATCGATACTAGGCTATCGTTCGGAAACTTAGCTATACCTAGCTATATCTAATATATTTTAAGTTTACTTTTCTAGCGGATCTACGATATTATTACGCACGGTAAGGTAAGCGGCTAATTAATGCTTTAAGAATTACCGGCCGCACGATAGCCGGCTTATTAACTCCGGATGCTAGAAACATACTAAGCTATAGCACCGAAAGCTAGCACTCTTTATAATAATACTATTATAGAAAGGCGCTCTCCTAGTAAGCTACTTATATACTACGCTATATTACTAGAACATAGCGCTACCTCCTACTAGCTAGACTTATTAAGTAGTGTTTTAGACTTATATATAGACTCTAAAGTATACCTATCCGATATATATAGCAGAAGTGTTACGCCTCTAATTAGCTACGGCGGCGGAGCTTAAGAAGCTTAAAGACCGGAATCGGCGACCCCGCGACGGCTGTACGCACTAAGCACCTAAAGTCCTTTTTCTAAGCGCGTAAGAACGCTATAGAGATAGAGCTAATTATATAGGAGAGAGTTTATATACTTACCTGCTCTGCTATGTTTCGCTTCCGCTACTATAACCGAGTCTAGGGCGTTACTTATAACCCTAACCTGCGATATATAGCACTACTAGCAGCAGTTAACCTAGAACCTCGCCGCTAAGATTAACGATAACGCGAATACTATAGCATAGGCACTACTAGCACCTCTACTAGCTCCGATATATACGCACGTCCGGGCACCTAGAGTTATTTTGCTAGGTTTCTGCACTTCCTTACTTTGCGGAGTAGCGAAGCTAGGTAATCTAGCACTAGCTATATAGCAGAATACGAACGAACCTACCGGAGCTAAAACTTGACTTCTCGGCCGCAAAAATAGCACTTTCTCCGAAAACATTTGCCCTAAAAGCACGGGCTACCTATACTATTAGACTTCGCGATATCGTAAAGGTACTATATTATAGACTCGTCGACGGTAATAAGTAATACCTCGTAAGATAGAAAACAAACCCTATTATACCTACGCCGCTACGCGCGATATCCTCCTAGCCCCCGCTCCTAGAACTCTAGTATAGTCTTGCGCATATATAAGAGTATATCGAATAGTTGCCTAATGCTATACGAGCGATAAGGACTTTTAATAGCGTGCTTACTTCTAACCTAAATCGCAAACGAAAGTCGCTAGACTCGGATCTAATTAGGATACGTAACGCTAGTAGCGGCAGTAGTAGCCTTCTAACTCCTTAGGACTTAATCGCGCTTATTATTAGTTATTAAGCTAGGGACTCCTAAAGCTATATTATACCTGCTCTATGCAGTACCTAATAGGTTAGGATTTTTAAGTAGGGGAGGGGTATGCTCGTCGCATACTCGCATGCGCTAAAAATCTTAAGAATTCTACCCTGCAGCCTTATTATAGCCTAATTTAATATATTACTAGAAAGGCGGCTAGTGCAGCAGGGTGCCGGTAGGAAGCGTAAAATCTATAACTATAGGAGCGGAGTAGATATATTTTACTACTAAGGGCAAGTTCCTCGCGGAGGTATAGAACCTACCCCCTATAGGGGGTAACTTTCCTCTAGCCGGCTATATAGCTTTAGGATAAATCTAGGTGCCCCGAGAATAGTATCCTTATATTAAACTTTTATATGCAGGTATGCCGCGACGTACCTCGCTATTACTTTCGCCTATAGACGTGCTGCTATAGATAGTTACCGGCGCTATATTAAACTATCTACGCCGCCGCGGCGTTTATATTCAGGCCTTACTTATATCGCTATTATATATATTTAGATAGTTACTTATATACAAAACGACATTATATACTATTACGCGGGTCCGTACTATTTACCGGTTGCTTGCCGACTATAAAGAACTACTCCTATACCGCTAACGACTTAACCTTTTCTTCTACTATAAATATCTAGTTAATACTACTTCTAGTAAGCAATAATCGATAATACTATTTGCTATCTAGCACTTATATAAGCAGCAAACTTGCCGCCTAATACCTTAAGAAGAATCGCCGACTACGGCTATATTCTCTATTATAACTACTAAGATTAATCGCGAGCTATACTCGTATCCGCTAACTTAATTATAGCACCCTAGCAACCCTAGCAAAACTAGCAAAGCTTAATTCGCATAATAGCCCTAAGTAGCGAAGTTAGTAAGGCTATTAGTATAGTCGTTTAACCCGAGGACCTTAGTAAGGCTTTGCTTAGCTTACGAACTTAGAGCGTGTCTAAGTTCTATCGCGCTACGCAGGAATCGTTCGGCGCTATTAACTAGGCAATCGAAGGCTTTTCGGTAGGACTATCTAATATAATAGAAGACCTTAAGAAGAGTATAGATAATAAGGATCGGGCGGCCATTTTCGGAGACGCGAAGCGACTAAATAATACTAACTTCGTTAATCTATATAGTACCGTTAAGCATAGCCGCGGTATTAAGGAGCAGAAGGAGACTACTCGGAGATCGGTTCGCTAAGTATAGAACTTGCAGATAGAGAATTACTTTAATCGGCTTAGGTTCTTCGATATAGACGAGAAGTCTAAGAACCTAAATGCTTTTATTAGAAAGTACCTAAATGTCGATAAGGGTATAATAGAACTAGCGAAGCATATTATATAGCGGCTTATAAATCCGGCTGCAAATCGGGCTACTAGTTCGGAGTACGTTTCTAGTAATCTTAACCTAAAGCAATAGACTCTAGATAGCAACAATCCGAAGCTGCGAGAGAAATAGATATAGAAAGAGAGGATTACTCCGAATACTAATTTTCGTTTTATCTATAAAAACTGTACGCTTCCTCGCTACGGCTTTAATAGTTACTAGGTTATTATTCCCGCCTTAGATCTAGGTTTCCGGGAGCCGGGTTAATATCCTAGCATTACTCTATAGAGCAAGCTAAAAGCCCTACCTATACTAGCTTAGCAACTATTAGGAAATCCGGGCAAGCGACTAGCCTCTAGGCTACCGTAAAGTAGTCTATCTAAGCTACTTCCGGCTCTATAGTAGCAGACGCAGAGAACTACCCGGTCCTAGATAGTATAGCAGACGAAGCAGCTAGCTCTAATTCCTCTTTAGCCTAGATCGAAGACAAAGCTAAGTACTTAACTGCAAAGCTCGCAGTCGTAGTTATCGCTTCTATCCCGCAGCCGAGTAGGTACCGAGACCTCCTAGGCCTCTAGTATATAGCGAACTATAGTGCCTATAGCAGAAATATGCGCAAGATGTCCGAATTACGCATCTCGTAGCCTTATTGCGTATACCTCGGCACCGACTAAGCATAAGTATATAGCTCTAGACTACGCTAGCTAAGTGTTAATACTAAGTACGTACTGCAAATCGTCGCTAAAGGATAAGCCGAATGTTCCGAATCTATACTATAACTACCTAAATCGATTTGCGATTATAGTAATAGGAATAATTACTAGCAAGTATACCGCTATGCAAATCTACGCTAACCTTGTCTATGCATAGAAGGGAAACTTTAAAAAGGATCCGAGCATATATAAGTCTAAAAACTGCGATAACTTCCTTACTGCCGCTCGACCTGCCGGGTTACCTAGTAAGGCTCTTAGACTATATCGTTTTAAGCCTATAAAGCCGCCTATAGAGGCAGTATAGAGCATTCCCTAGAGCATACTTGGGACCGAGCTCGGCAAGACCTATAGTATAGTAGGTATTAATAAGAAGATATATAAGGAATAGCGTAAAAACGGCACTCTCTACTTACCTCGATCGATATAGTAGTAGGAAGAGCTAGGCATTAAGATACTAATATATTAAGAGTTCGATATATATCGTTAGCACTAACGTTAGATTTAGGGACGCCCGAACTATAGCTAGCTTCGTAGCATAATTTATAGTCTTAGCTAACAAATCGTTCGTATAGACCTATACTACTAGCTGCTTTATAGGATTCTCCGCCTAGATTATGCACTTACTCTAGTGTTATACCCATATTATACTAAGTATTAGTATCCTACTATTAGAAATATTAAGTCGAACCTAAGTATAGCTAGGTTTCGCTATATTAACCTTAATATTAAGGATATATAGGAAGGTCGTAGAGTTAAGTAGATTTAGGGCAGTATATCGTTAGATAACGAGGTAGATAACGACTATATAGTCCTCGTTCTAGGCATACATAAGAAGGAGAAGTTCGATAAGTAGTTTAAATAGTTAGCAGACTATAATCTGCTTACTAATAGCTATATCTATAAGATCGATTATAAGATCCTTACTAAAGCTAATCTTACTAAGCTCGGAACGGATTAGATAGCTATCCTATACTAGGCAAATAGTATTCGTATTACAGACCCGAGACTTCTATATAGTACTCCTAGCAGAAAGAATACGTAGCGCACAATTTTGCTATAGTTTATTAAAATT
The DNA here is from genome assembly GCA_012978405.1 of Pseudocercospora macadamiae. Classification (NCBI taxonomy): domain Eukaryota; kingdom Fungi; phylum Ascomycota; class Dothideomycetes; order Mycosphaerellales; family Mycosphaerellaceae; genus Pseudocercospora; species Pseudocercospora macadamiae. The sequence continues at coordinate 998 of WRNY01000108.1, read as the reverse complement.
ATATAGAACAACTATTACGAGATTACTAATACTAGAACCTTTAACTAACTGCGTAATATATATACGGACTTAATGCCTAGACCGAGTTCTCTATCTAGTTATCCTAACTACTATAGAGCAATTCCGTATTGCTTTCCTACTACTATCTATCTAGAACTTAATAACTCTATCTCTTATACCTTAGTTAGTCGACTTCGCTAGAGTAACTATTAAGTATATAATAAGGTTAATAAGATTCTAGCTATAACTATACTTAAGTTTAACGCATATCTAAAGGAATAGCGTTAAAAGGCTATAAATAAGTTTAAAGTAAAGTAGGTAGAAGTATAGCAATTAGAGAAGAAGTTCTATAGCCTAGCTAAGAGTTTCTTTATAAATAGTATAGACTCCTCTAAGTACCTACCTAAGGATTCTCTTTCCTACGAGCTAGCTAATAGAGTTTTACGGTTTAATAGCGGTATAGTAGAAGACGAACTAGATAACATAAAGTCGAATTTAGACGATATCGAATAGGCTACCCCTCTTAGGGGGAGGGTTTCCTAATAGATAATACTATAGCTTTTCGAGCAAATAGGATAGAGTTCTTAGGTTTTGCGCGTAGTAGAGAGACGGTTTATATAGTTTATAGTTTAAGCGTATTAATATTACTTTATAGATATAGACTTTACTTTACCTACTAGATTATTAGGTTAATTTTTTTAGTATAAGCTATAGTATAGCTTATTTAAGTAGGGGAGGGATATTAGCTAAAAGCTAATATTTGGAGGATATACTTCTTACTTTTACTTTTATAATTTTTTAGCTATAGATATATACTATAAGTAGTATAATAATACTATTATTCGTATAATTAAACTATTCTTTCTATAAGTACCTTATTACTTATCTACGTAAGCCGGTATAGCTAGATAGAGAAAGTAAGAAAGCTATATAGTCGAGTATATAAGAGAAAGAGAAGGGGTTGTCCTATAGCAGATATAGTAGGGTATATAAGTAAA
>WRNY01000107.1:0-28845 GCA_012978405.1 Pseudocercospora macadamiae | reverse complement strand
GAAATAGATAGTAATTATATAAGATACTACTATACTATAACGTTCTAAATAGTATTAGTAACTTTAGTAGTAATCTTACTAAAAGGACTAGTTAGTAATCGAAAAGTAATAGAATCTAGAAATTTAATATACTTAGATAGTAGACTAGACTTCTAAATTAGGCCTAAAGCCTTCTAGACTTTAAGCACTTTCTTTAGATTATTATAGTAAGCGTAGCTATAGAATAATTAGTAAGCTAGATAAAAACGATTAGAAGTAACTTATACTATATTATTATTTCTAGTATAAGTCTAGAAAGCGTAAGTAATAAATACTATTTTAGAACTAATTAGTTAGTAGAAGTTTTTAACTAGAAGTAATAAACCTTATAGTAGCTTATAGGTTTAGTAGAAATACTTATAACTTTAGTAAGTATAAGTATAGATACTCTAGAGAAGTTAGTAGACTTAACCTAAAAATAGTTAGAAATAGAAAACTTACTTTTTACTCTTTATATTTCTTATCTATAAAAGTATAGTCGATATAGTAGATAATAATAGCTATCTATAAATAGTTAGTATACTATTTCTAGTAGCTAAGAATTTATAGAGAGTAATTAATATATACTTAGTTTATATATTTATTAAGAAAGAAAAAAAAGTTTAGAAGAAAAGTTAGAAGTTTAAGTATAGCTCTATAAATAAGGTTTTATAAGTAAACTTACTTTAATAGTATAGAAAGTAGCTTTAAAATAAACGCTATAAAAGCTTACTTTAATTCTAATATATATTAGGTAGAATACTAGAGCTTAGTATTAGAGTAAGCTTTTTCTATTATTAAGAAACTTTACTTATAGTAAATCTTAACTATAGGTAAACTTTTAAAAAGTTAATATTAGTATAGAAAGAGTTACGTTTCTCTAATCTAGAGCTTTTATAAGATTTATAGATAAAAATAATTAGTCTCTACTAAGTCTTTATATATTTTTAATCTAGAAGTAAGAATATTAGAAGCCTACTATTTCTTTATAGAAGTTAGCCTAAATAGGCTAGATATAGCTAGAGAAGAAAAAGAAAAGTAATATAAAAAGCGAGGCTCTAGGATATAAACTCTAGCTAGTAGCTAGGGCTTAGCGTTTCTAAAGTAAGTAATAGCTTAGTATATACTACTTCTTTTTATTCGGACTTAGTTTAGAATCTAGCTTTCTCTTTTATTAAATATATTAACTCCTATAAGGAACCTCTATATATATATTATTCCTCTATAATAGTCTAGTATCTTTTTAACCTTATATTTATTCTATAGTTACTTATTTATATTACTCTTAACTTTAAGAAATAGTAGGTAAGTAGCGTAATTACCTCTATATAGTTATAAGTATTAAAAGTAGAAGGAGTTATAAATAGTAATATATAGAGAAAGATTAAGATAGTACGCTCCTTTACTAAGCGTATTAGTAATAGTTACTAGCCTAAACTAGTAAATATCGAGCTTCTTAGATAAGTAAGTAGTCTTCTAGTTCCTAGTAGAAACCTCTATCTAATCTCTAATCTAGTAGTATAGTAGAGAAGTTTAGTATCTATTAGTATAGTTAGCTTAAATAGACTAAATATAGTTTAACTACTCTCGAAGATACTAATAAGTATTAGCTATATACTATATAAATCTATCTATACTTATAGTATCTAACTACTACTTTATTAGTAATAGCTTCTTAGATAGCTTAAAGTTAAAGTTAATATAAGAGTACTTTCTTTTCTCTATATAGAATAGAGAGATACTAGTAGTCTCTAAAAGGTAGTTATTATAAGAGAGCTTAGTAAGTAGATAGAGATCTATCTAATTATCTTATATATAGTTAATATATACTTAAATATACTTTTCTATTTCTTTATTAGTATTCTCTAACTACCTATCTATTTTAGAATAGAAAGTAGTAGATAGTTATTATTTAATATCTAAGATCTAATAAAATCGCTTCTAGAAAGTAGAGACCTATTATATTCTATAGTCTAATATAGCTATAAGAGATAGTCTATAATATAGGTAAAAGTACTTAATAAATACGTATATAATATATTTTACTTCTATAGAAAGTATAGAGATAATATAATATCCTTTATTTATCTAATTAGTAATAGTAAAAATATTACTATATAATTACTTATTATATATTTCTATAGATAGTAGTAGCTATACTATAAAGTCTATTACTATCTTATTCTATAGTTAAAATAAGATAGGTAGAGAGTAAAGTAACTCTAGATATTATATTTAATCTAACTTTATTAAGTAATAAGTATAATATTTAAATATATAGTTATATATAAACTATAATATTCTAGGCTATATAAAGTTATAAGAGACTAAGTCGAAGGTTTTAGTTTACCTAGAGTATCCTACGCTTAGTACGTTATAGTATACCTAGATAATAGTATTATATAGGTTATAGTTACTAGATAGGATAAAGATATAGTAACTTCTATAGCGATTCTTAACGTAGATTAAGCTACCTACTATAATAGTATCTATATTATATATATAGTATATTTATAATAGTAATATAGCTTTACGATTATTAATTTATTAGATAGCTTACTATATTCTTTTATTATTATATATACTATAAATAGTAGCTATAAAGCTACTATCTTAATAAGGTAGTAGATCTAGTACTATAGTTATTATACTTAATAGTTTAAGAAAGTAGTCTAGAAGTAATAGTATATATACTTATTAAATAAGCTAAGGATTATCTCTACTTAGCTTATTTTAGAGATAACGTATTAATATATTAGGCTTAGTCTCTTATACTCTAGGCCTATATATAATCTTAAAGAAGAACTAGAATAGAAACTTAGCCTATTAAGCTTAACGTCTATTTAGCTACTTTATTATTATAAAGTACTTAAGATTCTTATAATCTAAGAGAACTAAAATAGGCTTACTCTTAGTATTAGTAAAGTTCTTAAACTCTAAGTATACTTCGTTATTATAGAACTTATATACTATAAGTTCTAGTCTCTATTTCTCGAAGGCTTTAATAATAGCTATTAGCTTTTTATTATAAATATTATAATTATACTTCTATAGGTTTATCTTCTTTAATAAGAAAGTAATAGGACGTAGAATCCTATCTAGACTATATTAAGATAATACTATAGTAGTAATAAAGTTAGAAGCGTTAGTCTCTAATATAGTCTCTAGCCTAGATATAAAATATACTAGTATAGAAGCTTCTATAAAAGCTTTCTTAAGCGCTTTAAAAGAGGCTTAATATTTTGCTATCTAAGACTACTTCTAGAGGCTATTCTTAGTATAAGTAAGTTTAGTTATAGGTAAGGCTATATATAAGAAGTTATAAATAAATCTCTAATAGAAGTTAGTAAAGCTAAGAAAAGAGAGTATATCTTTTATATTATATAGAGTCTTTTACTACTAAATAGTAGCGACTTTCTCTAGGTCTATATATATCCTATCTTTACTAATAATTAAGCCGAGATACTTAGTCTCCTATATATAGAACTTATATTTATCTATATTAAGCTATAGTCTAGTATTAAGGAGCTTTTTTATAACTTTCTTTATATATTAGTAGTACGCTTCTTTTTTATTAGAAAAGACTAGTACGTTATTAAGATATACTAAGATAATATTATCTAGAAGATTATAGAGTATATTATTTATATATAACTAGAAAGTTCTAGGCGTATTATATAGCCTAAAGAGTATAACTAAGTATTCGAACTAGCTATACCTTATAGTAAATACTATTTTCTATTTATATTCTTTAGTAATTCTAATCTAGTTAAATATAGTAATAACGTTAAGTTTAGTAAACTATTTCTTACTACTAATCTTATTTAGCGTATCTTATATAAGAGAAATAGAGTAGCGACTTTTTATAGTTAACTTATTAAGAGCTTAGTAGTTAATATATATATATAGTTCTCTACTAGGCTTTTTAATAATTATAATAGGCGAAGCTACTAGTAAATTACTACGCTATATATTACTCTTTACTAGCTCTAAGTCTAGCTATTTCTTAACTACTTCTATTTTTTAAGTAGATATAGAGTATAGTTATTTATAAAGTAGATTACTTTTTATAATAATCTTATAATCTAATCTAGAGTAATAGAGTAGTAGCTTAGTAGCTTCTTTTTATAGAAATAGCTAAGCGAGATAATAATATTATTTTAGAAGCTTTTAAAAGACTTCTTAGAGATTATTAGAGTTTGCGTCTATCTTAGCTATAAACTTCTTATAATCGAAGATAGATAGTATATAATTATAGAGTTAGCTTTTCTTAAGAGCTATTTCTTTAGTAAAAGAGAGAAATATAGAGTATATAAAAGTAGACTACGCTATATAGATAGAGTAAGTAGTTATAGAGTATATAAATAATACTTAAGTAGTTATAGAATCTATAGCTAACTTATTAGTATATAACTCTACTAGATTTAGCTAGGCTATATAGACTTTATAGCCTTTTTATTATATTATATAGCGTATAGTATAGAGACTAATCTACTTAATAGTAATTTCTAGAGTATTACCTACCTTCTTAGTACTTACTTCTTCTAGTAGTAATAGTAGCTCTATTTCTAAAATATTAATAGGTATAAAGTTCTAAGAAAGAGGAGTTTATACTACTAGTAATAGTATATCTAAGAGTAGGACGTTTTCTATAGAAGGTTACGCTTAAGATATAGTTAGAATAGAGACTATCTTCTTATACTAGAAGTATACTTTATAGTCGGAGTTATTAAAAGTAAGACGACTATTTTACTAGTCTTTATATAGCTAGTACTTAGTATACTAGCTAAGGCTAAGAATAAGATTATATTCTCTAGTATTAGTTATAAAATATTAGAGACGCTCTATATATCCTCTAATATTAAGGTTTACTATATACTACTTACTTATAAGCTTAGCTATAGTACTTCTATTACCTAGTCTAAGCTATTATAGTAAGATAGTAGTAGTTTAAATATTATATTTATACGTAAAGAATATATTAAGGAACTCTATAGTAGTACTATTATCGAGTTATAGAAGTCTATCTTACTAACTAACTTTAGTATTAATAAAGAAATAATATAAGATAGAGAAAAAAGAATTCTCTATAAGCTTTTTTAATTCTTCTTCTTCTATAGATAGTTATAACCTTATAGAGTTTATCTATAGTTACTATACTAATAGAAGTAGAGTTAATATATCCTATACTAGTCTATTACTTATTACGCTTAAGTAATAGACTATATATTTTCTAATACGCTACTAGTTACTACTAGAGTTATATTCTATTACTTACTACTTAGGTACTTAAATATATCGAGTAGGTAGATAGCATTATCTATATTATAGCCTAGGTAGTAGTAGCGTATATATATACTACTAGTAATTATATCTTTATAAGTATTAGGTATTAGTAGTACTAGGCTCTTAAACTTATTAGAGTATTTATTCTAGAGATATAGAAGCTAATTTATATTTAGTAAGTAGCCTAGAGGTATATTAGTAGAGATTAAGGCTTAAATAGTAGCTTAAGTAGTAGCTACTATATCTAGGTATAGAGAAGTAGATAGAGCTATAGAGGTTCTAGTAGCGCTAGTATTATTATATAGTATAGTAGAAGTAGTAGGCTTCTTAGCCTTAGATTACTTCTTTAGATAATCGATATTAAAACGCTTAAGCTTATACTTAAGATTCTAATATAGCTTAGTAAGTACTTCTTTAGTAGTATAGAGTAATATTTTTAAGTTATTATAGTATTTAAAGTTAAGCTTCTTCTCTAAGTAATACTTATTAGAGTAGGCTCTAAAGGAAGAAATATAAATAGTATAGTACTAGTACTTTATATAGAAGAAGCTAAAGTTTTTATTCTTAGCTTAATATAGAGTATCTATTAAGTCTTAAGCCTTTTTAGCTTTATTAAATTTAGTAAAGTATATATAAAGGAAATCTAGTATTATATAAATAGATTTAAAGAGCTTAGTAGTACTAGAATCTCTTTTATAAAAAAGAATACTTAGAATAAAGAGATTAAGTATATACTAAGTAAGTTTATTAGTATATCTATAAATAAAGTATAATACTAAAGAGATATTATAGAAATAGATATAGCCTAGCTTATTAGTAAGCTAGTATTCCTATATATTAAGTTTAATACTAGTAAGCTTACTTTTACTATTATATTTACCTATAAACTTAGTAGATATTAGAATATTATAGAAAGTCTTAAAGTTATTAGTAAGAGTAGAAATATAATAGATAGAATCGACTTTATTATTAGAAGAAAAGAAGTTAGTATCTTTAGAGAACTCTACTTCGGATTCTAAATTAGAGTTATAGATAACCTTAGGCTTCTTTACTTTCTTAGTCTTTTTAGAAGACTTCTTCTTTTTCTTACTTTTATAACTATCTTTATTAGAGTTATTATTACTTAGGAAAGGATCTCCTTTAGAGCTACTATCTAGATTACTAGTAGGTAGAGTTAAGTTCTATAAACCTCCTCTACTAGTATTATTATTACTATAGTAATAGTAGAAAAGTAATTAAAATAAGAAAAAATAATAATCTTAGTTATTACTTTATAAGAGTATATAGCTATAATTATAGGTACTCTAAGCTATAGTTAACTAAGCCTCGAGATTAGTAATCTTCTACTAGAGGTCCTTAACGTCTTAAGAGGTAAGAGTATTAGAGTTCTAATTATCTAATACTAGCTATAAGTTAGCTACTATCTTTATTATATCTTAATATTCTTACTTTATAATAATAAGAGCCTCTTTAGAATACTTATTAAGTACTTAATAGATATTAGCGTACTCTTTAAGCTTAGTAATCTCTACTACCTTAGAGTTACTCTTCTTAAGATCTTTAAGAGCTTTTATTATAGAGTTTAGTAAGCTACTTACTTTCTTAAACTTCTACTTATTAAGTTTATTTACCTTATATAGAACTTATTATTTATAAACTATAGTATAGAAGTTAAACTTAAGTTAATATATAAGCGTATATATAGTATTAGGCTTCTAGCTAATAATAGATATAAGTTACTTAGTACTTAGCTTCTAGAGGTATTTAATAGAAAGTACTATTATAGTAGGTTCTATATTAAAGTCCTTTTAATTATTATTAATAATAACTTTCTACTTCTTAGTAGTTATATTTAGGTAAATATATCTCTTATTTAATAGCTCTAATATATTAAATATAGGTAGTAGAAGTATAGAATAGTTATTATCTTCTAGTAACTTTTTAAGAATCTTCTATTATTAGAAAGTATATTACTTAGTAGAGAAAGCTCTAGAGCCTTCTATAGTCTTATTATCTAGAGCTATAAAAATAAGAGATTAGTACGTTAGTTACTTTAGGCGACGCATTATTAGGTCGCTAGCTTAGTAAAGTATTATAATAACGCGTTAAATAACTAATAGTATAAGAGAATAGATTATACTTAACCTATTATATAGAGTATATACTTCTTACTTAAGTAGGCGCTTTTAGATAGAGAAGTAGTTAGAGTAGTATAATATCTTAACGTCTACTCTTTCTACGTAGATAATAGATAATAGATATAGATAGTATTATACTATTATGCTCTTAGTAATATAGACGTTTAAGTATTAGATATAGATTATTTAAGATATATAAAATATAGTAGTTTCGAGATATATAAAAGTATAGCAAATACTAATAGAGTACGTAATACTATATAGTACTAATATAGTAGTACTCTATAAGTATATAGTCGACGAAATATAATAGAGACTTTATATTTAGTAGTATTTATAAAGTTATTAATAGAGTATCTAAGAGAAAAGTAAGAGAGAAGAAGCTTTTATACTTAAATTATATATACTAAGCTAGGATAGCCTATTCTAGCTTTTACGTACTATAAGTAAAAGTCGTATACCTATAATATAAGGTATTTAAAAAAGCTATATTAGATTTTAAATATAGTTTTCTACTTATTACCTTCTCTAATATAAAGCTAATAATAAGCGTTCTTTAGGTCTAGCTTTAAAAAGACTTTAGTATTACTAAAGTAGTCTAGTAATTTGCTAATTAGAGGTAAGAGGTATCTATTTTTAATAGTTATTCTATTAAGCCTATAATAGTTAATATATAAGCGTATAGTTCTATCTTTCTTTAGTATAAAGAAGATAGAAATACTATAGAAAGATTTACTAGATCTAATCTATCTATAAGAAAGAATATTATTAAAGTATTCTCTAAGAATCTTTATTTCTTTTTAGAATAGATTATAGATTAGTATCTAAAGAAAGTATTTTCTTTTTTCTAATTTAATAGTATAATTATATTTAGAATAGAGAGATATTATACTAGTAAGATTAATATTAAAGATATTAATATAGTTATAGAAGATAGTAGAAATATCTTAATAAGCTACTACTTCGGTAACGAGAATAGAGTATTTATATACTATTTTTAGAAAGTATTCGAGATTAGAATATAGCGTATAGAAGATCTTATACTACTTATAGGTAAGAACTATACTAATCTACTATAAATTCTTCTAATTAAGTAACTAGGTAGTAGAATCTATATCTCTACTACTTTATATTAATAGAAAAAATAGAGGCTCTATAATATAGGCCTCTAGAGTATCTTTAAGTACTTTATAGATACTAGCGTAGTATATATCTTCTACTATAGATCCTTTTTTAACTACTTTTAGTTCTATAGTATAATATCTATTTTTAAGATCTACTATAATCGAGCTATCGATAATAGCTATAATAATATTAGAGAGGTAATATCTATAGATTATAAAAGTAGTACTACTAAAGTACCTAGATAGTACCTTTAGAGTATTTCTAAAGAACCCTATTAGAGAGTTCTATATAAAAGTTCTCTTTCTAAATAAGATAATTAGATTAGCTTCCTAACTAGTTCTATCTAAAGACTATTTTATATCTAGTAAAGGTTCTAGCCTAGAAGATCTACTTAACTATTTAAAGCTTTCTATTTTTATTTCTTACTATTACTAGTAGAAAGTATACTCTATAGATAGTTATTAGATTATTATTAAAGAACTATATCTTAGATAGAGTTATTTCTAGTAGTTAGAGTTATAGAACCTTTACTAAGTACTATAATATTAAGTTTAATTAAGCTCTATAGTTAATAAGGCTCTTAAGGCGCTTTATATTTCTTTTATAAAGTACTTTAGTATCTATAGTAATTCTTTACTCTTTTTCTTATATTTTTAGCTCTAATTATAGAAAAGAAAGTAAAGTAATTAGAGCTTTCTATTTTCTACTAGCTAAGTTACTATAGATATAATAGATAAAAATAGTATAGTAGAGTTTACTAGTTAGAAACTCTATAGTTACTAACTTTCTTACTTATACTATCTACTTCTATAGCCTTTTATAGATATCTAAGAGGTACTTTAGTAGTCTACTATAGGTCTTAATAGAGTAGTCTTATCTTCTTAGCCTATAGCTCTACTACTTTAAAAGATAGCTAGTATTTTATAAGCTTTCTTAATACTAGCTTCTATATTTTTAATATAATATACTTTATTAAAAAGCTCTTCTATACTTTAGAAAATAGTTAATTTATTAATATAGATAACCTCTATCTATATATAGCTAGAAAGCTTAGTAAAGTAGAAGTTAATATAGGCCTATTTATAGATATTATCTTTTAGAAAACTAACTTTAAGCTAGTCTTCTATCTTATATATATATATATATAGAACTTTATAACTATCTATAAAGTACTATAAGTACCTTCTTAGAAATTCTTTATATTCTTAGTATATTAGGCTACTAGTAGATAAATAGTATTTTTTAGAAATAACTTTATATCTTTCTAGAAAAAAGATTTACTTTTTAATATAATAATCTAGTACTTAATTACTATAGTAAGGTCTTAGAGCTTAACTTTTAAGATAGCCTAAAAAGTATATTAGGTATTATTAATATCTTAGTAACTATAGATTATAAACTAGTATTTATATATAGTAACTTATTAGAAGTATATAGATATATTCTAAGTTACTAACTTAGATAGATCTCTTTTAATTATATCTAAAAGAAAGTCTTTTAGAACTTTCTAAAGTACTTTAGAGATATCTAATTTAGTAACTAAGTCTTTATTAAGAGTAGTAATTCTTTTTCTTTTTCTTTCTATTTCTTCTATAATATTTAAAATAGCCTAGAGCTTACTTTAGTATTCTAAAAAAAAGTTTAAAGCTTTATTAGAAATCTAAGCTTAAGTAGCTACTAATTAGCTAAACTCTTTTTAGAGAATAATTATTTAGATAGTAATTTTATCTTATAGAGACGTTACTTTATTAACTTCTCTATTAGTCTACTCTTTAGTAAAATAGATATTCTATATAGCCTCTATATTAGTATCTAGTAGAGGCTCTTAAAGTACTAGAGAAGTACTTCTAGTATTACTATTATCTTTAATAATTTATCTAGATATAGATTCTTATATAGTAGAACGCTTACTAGATAAGAAGCTACTCTTTAGTACTATAGTTAGTATATTACCTAAAGGAGTAGGTCTATTAATTAGTAGTAGCTTATAGTAGCGTATAGGTATCTATAAAGTACCTAGAGAGTACTACTAGTAATACTACTTATCTTATACTTAGTATAGCTATACTTCTAAAGAATTAAAAAGTAATATACTATAAAGAGAGTATTATATAGAAGTTTAAGTATATATAAGTAGTATATTTTATAGCTACTAATATTACTTAAAGAATCTAAAATTAGTAGTAGTAGAGATAGGTAGTTTATTCTATAGCGCTAAGGATTAAGTAACCTATAGTTACTTAAGTAGAGTCTCTAGAATATCTAGTAGATATCTTAGAAGTAGTATAGAGTTATAAAGGTAGAAGTCTCTTATAGTAGATATATACTCTAGAGTAGAAAGAAAAGAAGACTATAGTTTAAAGTTAAATAGGTTAGATATATATTAGATAAAGCGACCTAGGTATTAGTAGAAGATATTATTAAGACTACTATAGCTTCTATTACTAATTTTTACTATAACTACTCTATAAAGTCTATACTAAGTAACTTCTAGCCTCTAGTTAGCTAGATTACCTATAAGACTATATATAATGCTTTAAATAGTATCTCTACTAGTATAGTAAGTAGTCGAGGCTTAGTATTAGTATATTTAGTAGTTATTATAAATACTAATATTACGTAACTAGAGCGTAGTAAGTACGACTTTATACTTACTATAAGAAAAGTATCTACTAAAGATATAGTTAATATATATTATACTAGTTACTATTATTCTAGTAATAAAGATATCTATAAAGCTATATCTATAGTAGAGACTAAACCTAATAGTAATAATAATATAGTAGATATAACTAATAATATAACTATAGTTATAGAGATTAGCGTAATATATATAGTCTTAATATATACCTAGGTAGTTTTAGAAAAGATAGGATTATATAGTAGTAGATTAGTATATTATTACTTTAAAGGACTAAGCGATTTTAGAGAAAGAGTAGTATTATAGAATAAACTCTATAATATTTATATATAGCTAGCTTATAATAGCTAGAATAGGCTATTCTATCTTAGTATATATATTTCTAGTATAAGTAGCTTCTTACTCTTATATACTTCTATATAGCTTTATAAATAACTTTAGTTATATAGGACTTATTATAACTACTATAGCTACTACTAAGCTAGCTATTTAGATTAAGTAGATATTACGTTTAATAATATAGAGCTATTGCTACTATTCTTAATATATAAGAACTTAGTATAAAGAGTATCTTAGTTAACTTTAATACTAAAATAAAATAGTTAGAATAGATAATAACTATAGACTAGGTTATTCTTATTATAACTAATATAGTAGTAATAAAGATACTTATTCTAGGCTTAAAAAGAGGCTTCTTCTTTAGTAGTAGGCTTAGTATACTTCTAAGATATAGATAGTATATAAATATAGTTCTTAGACTTAGAGTTATTATATCTACTACTACTACTATCTCTATTACTATTAGATAAGTTACTTAAGTTCTTTCTACTATCTATACTAGAAGCTCTAGATAGATTAGTAGCTTTATTAATTTCTTTAGCTATATTCTCGAAGTTCTCTATATCTCGACTAAGTTTAATAAACTCTATAAAAGGCTTATCTTAGTCTTAGATAAGTAGATCTTACTAGTATCTTTTATACTTTATCTATATCTTATAGAAGTTAAGTCTCTTACCTACCTTTAAGATAAGTTACTTATACTTAATAAAGAACTTACTAAAAGATAGATTATTTTACTTAAAGTTTAAGAGAGTAGCTTATACTTTTAGTATTACGTTATAGTTTCTATAGTCTAAGTTAAACTCTACCTATAGGTTATTAAAAATTAGATATCTATCTATTTTATTCTATAAGTTAATAGCCTACTAGGTAGCTTTATTAGCCTAAGACTAAATATAATTAACTACTTCTAATACTAGAGTATTTTTATTATAGTCGTTTCTTAGCTTAGCTTATATCTTAGATTTCTATATATTATATATTTCTATAGAAACTAGTTTACTTTTAGTATTAAAGCCTAAGAATATACTAAGGTCTAGCTACTTATACTACTTATATAAGTAGATAGTATAAGTAGAGAGTACGACTAATTTATAAGTTATAGCTAGAGTAACTAAGTTATAAGCTATAGTAGAAGTAACTAAGTTATATATACTAAAACCTAGAAGAATAGAAGTATAATAAATATAAGATTAATACTAAAGAATAGTCTAAAGAGAAGTAGAGTCCTAGAGAGCTTAAATAATACCTTTAAGCTCTTTAATATAGTTATTAGCCTTATATATAGAGTCTTTAAAGTTATTAATATCTTTTTTAGTATTACTTAGATTCTTCTTTAAGTAGTTAATCTAATCTTATATTCTTATAATAGTAGCTCTATCTTAGTAGCTTTCTTAAATTTACTTTTTTAACTAGAATATCTTAACTTAAGTATCTTTAAGCTATTCTTATATACTAATAGTCTTAGCTTAGGCCTCTATATAATTATATAGCTAATTATCTTAATCTTTATAGAGGTCTAGAATCTTCTAATAACTCTTTTATTCTAGCTTAGTAATATAGAAGATTATATTAAACTATAGCTTAGGTTACTACTAGATCTTAGAAATTAACTTAATATAATTCTTAATAATAAAGTCTTCTTTCTAATATATAGTACTATCTTTAAGTAGCTTACTAATAAATAGACTTTTATAAATATAGAGATTAAAGTCTACTACTTTAGAAAGAATATCGACTTTAGCTTTACTAGTAGCTTTACTAGAGCTTATCTTAGCTAGTAGTTTAATAGTAGTACTTATAATAAATAAATTTATTAGATATATACCTAGCGTTATTTTCTTCTAATTAAGAAAGCTATTATCTTCTACTTTAGTTAAAACGTATTATATACGTAATATATAGGTCGATACTATCTAGAATTATAGTTTTTTTTATAATCGACTTTAAGTCTAAATAAAAACCTTTTAAAGATTCTTAAGTATAGTATATTAATTCTCGACTATAGTATAATTAAAGTTAGATAGCTTTCTAATAAGTTCTATATTAGTAACTAACTTTAGAATAGGCGCGCGCTAGCGCCTCTAATACTTCTATTATATAAGATATATACTATTTTTAATCTTCTAAAAGTCTAGTTAAGTTAAAGTCTCTTTATTATTAGTAGATATATTAAGTAACTTTAGCTTTAGCTTTAAAGCGAGACTACTAATCTTATCTCTTTACTTCTAGAAGTAGTCTAATAACTCGAGGTCGTCTTTTTTCTTCTATAAGTCTTTATATATTTACTAGTATTATATATATAGTAACTTACTCTTATACTTAATTAGTACTTTTTTACTTTTTTATTAAGCTTAGATAATCTTCTACTATTTAGTATAGTAGGCTAAGAAGCTATTATAGTCTTTTTCTTCTAGAGTAGTAACTATAAAAATAGAATAACTAACTATCTAGTAGGCTACGTACCTTAATCTATAATATTTATTCTTATATACTTTATAAGAAAATATATATAAGCGATATATCTAAATCTAGTATAGTATACTTTTAGTAGTAAACCTCGAGTAGTATAAAGCTAGTATATATAGTATATAAACTATTTTAATAGTAATAAGTAGAACCTTATTAAACTATATATATTATAGCTAAATAAATAAGCTCTATAGATAATATAATCTATTTAAAAATAGATAGCTATATTAGGTAGCTTCTTATATTATTATTATTATAATTTAGGTATTATTAATTAAACCTATAAGTTAGACTATATATAGTAGTAAGAGGTTCTTCTAACTATAAAGATATAATAAATATAGCTTTTTTTTATATATTTATTAACCTTTTATATAGTATAGAAGCGTAGTTATAAGCTAGAAGGCTCTAAATATAAAGAATTCTAAGAAAATAAGTAATATACTAGGCTTATAGAAGGGTTAATAATCTATCGAGAATATAGCTAAAAGCTACCTATATATAAAAGTTTAAAGTTAGAACTCTAGTTATATAAACTAGAGTTCTAGCTAATATTTCTTTCTTTCTTAGTATCTAAATAAATACTATTAATATATAAATAAGCGCTAGTTTAAACTATAATATATAAGCCTAAAGTAATAGAAACGCTAGCCTAAATATCTATTTTTAATAAAGAGTCTACTATAGCTATTTAGTCT
This sequence comes from Pseudocercospora macadamiae, assembly GCA_012978405.1. Classification (NCBI taxonomy): domain Eukaryota; kingdom Fungi; phylum Ascomycota; class Dothideomycetes; order Mycosphaerellales; family Mycosphaerellaceae; genus Pseudocercospora; species Pseudocercospora macadamiae. The sequence continues at coordinate 14,128 of WRNY01000107.1, read as the reverse complement.
AAACTATATTCTAGAAGTATAGTTACTACTAGCTTCTAGTATTTAAATCTTTAATCTTTAAGTAAATCTTTATTTTATTTAGCTATTATCTAATTAAACTTCTTTTAACTATCTACTTTAAAGTAGTTCTAATTTAGACTTTTCTACTACTTTTTCTTTCTTACTACTTTATCTTTTTTTCTAGCTTTAATTTAATTAGACTTCTTTTTTCTAGAAAGCTTTTAGCTTACTAGAGACTTCTAACTATCTAGTACCTATTTAAGCGTTACTAGAGATAGAGTAGAGTTTATATTAGCTACTATAGTCTTATTAGTATCTAGCTTTAATTAAGCCTTAGTAATTACTTTAGCTATAATAGTATTATTATTAAGACTCTCTTTTAGAATATCTAGCTTCTTTACTAGTAGTAAATTATTATCTAGAAGCTTATTAATATTATCTTAATTAAGCTAGTCTTTAACCTTAGTCTTAGACTTACTATTAACTATCTTAGCTACTTTATCTTACTTATCTAACTTAGGTAAAGAGTCTAAATCTTACTTAGCTATAACTAGAGGTCTTTTTATAAAGTTATAGTAGAAGCTAAAAAATAAATATATCTTATAGTAATACTACTTAATCTCTACTATATAGAAGTAAGCGTTATAGAGTTAAGTTATAATAAGCTTTCTTTAGTAGTCGATATAGATCTTATAGTTCTTTTTTAATATACTAAGGAAATTATAAAGCTTTTACTAAACTACTAGAGAAGTCTACTTTAGATATCTAATAAGTATATCTAAAATAGACCTAAGGCTAGTAAGTTAAATAGCTATAGAGAAAGGCTTTTTAAGTACTCTAGGTTTAAGCTTCTTACTATTTAGTTACCTTAAAAATAGAGATATTTTATAATAAGCTATATATAGGTTAATCTAAGTAGTTAAACCTCTACTTTATTTAACTTCTTTATAATAATCTCTAGAGTAATCGACTTTAATAAAGTTTAGAAAAATAGTTTAATAAAGTCCTAGGCTTAGTTTATAGCCTTAAGGCGTCCTTAGCTAAATAAAAAACTATATCTATAGCTTCTAATCTATAGCTAACTAGTCTAGATATCTAGATAGAAGTAAGTTTTTCTTAATATTATAATAAGGTAGACTAGTCTTAAACTACTTAGCGTAGTCTTTATACTAATCTATAAAGTATTTTATAAAGCCTAGAATTTTATACTATCTATATCTAGTATCTTTTAGTTTAGTATTAATCGATAGATTACTAAGAAGTACGTTTCTATCTATCTTATTAAATATAGCTAGGCTATAATTAATAAATATAGTTCTTTTAGCTTAAATATTTACTAGACGACCTAGAATAACGTTTAGACTAACTATATTATAGTAATAGTTAAAGAAAGAAATAAGCTAAAAAGTATAATCTAGATAGTAGAAATTATATATTAACTATAGCTAAGAATCCTAGTATAGAAGTTACTATATAAGTAAAAAGAACTAATTTTAGATATAGCTATTACTATTATATCTATTAGTATAAATACTATACTAAGTATAGAAGTAAGATTTACTATTAATTAGCTTTATAAATATAGTTAGTTTACTAGCTAGATTATTATAATCGATTAAGAACTAAGTCGTCTAGAATTTAAAATAGTTCTTAATAGCTATATAGCTCTTAGTTTCTAGAAGTTTTACGCTATCTACTCTATCTATAATTTCTAGCTACTTTTTATAGAGCTCTTTATTAAGTATAGATAAAAAGAATTCTTTAGGTTCCTTTTTAAAAGCTTTATTTATTAGTAGTATAGTCTTACTATTTTTTAGAATAGAAGCCGACTTTTTTAACTTCTTTAGCTTTAACGTACTACTAATAATATCTAAGCTATTATAGTTCTTAAAGACCTTATAGCTCGAAGACTTACTAAGAGCGTTAATTAATCTATAATAAGTTTTATTTTCTACCTTATATAACCTATATATCTTTATAAGCTTTACTAGATATTTATTATAAAGTAAGATACTTTTACTATACTAACCTACCTTAATTATCTTAGAATAAAGCTTTATAGTATCTTATACTTAGATAGAGTTAAAGCTACTAGAAGCTAGCTTAATTATAGTAACTAGCTATAATAGAAGATCTTTATATTTATAGGTATATACTAAAACGTTAATAAAGAAAGCTAAAAGAAGAGTAAAAAGAAAAGATCTAAAGTAGTTAGAGTATAGTCGCTAAGCTAGAATAGCCTATTCTAGCTTTTATATACTATAAGTAAAAGTAAACTAGTCTCTATCTATAATATTACCTTTCTTTTTAAACTAGCTATATTCTTATAGTAAAAACTCTCCTTTAAATAAGTAACTACTATAGAGCTCTAAACTATACCTATTATTATATCTAGTAGTATACTACCTTCTAAATCTATCTTACTAGCTATATCGGTAGTATTATTATATACGCTAGTATATACTACTAATATAGTAGTTAGAGCTATTATAATACTATCTGCTAGTATAGCTTCTATTAAAGCGTTATCTAATAATATCTACTTATTAGTCTATATTTCTATAGCTACTATAGTATTATTACTATTAAAACTTCTATTAGAGGTAGATATATAACTCTCTTTATAGGCTAGGCCTATATAGCTAGATTATAATAAAGGTATATAAGAAGTAGTATAAGTATTAGCTAAGCTAGTTATAGTATAACTACTAATAATAGTATTAATAGGCTTACTATCTTTAGTAATAGGCTTATATAGTATCTAATCTTTTAGTAGCTAGAAGTTTACTTATTTAGACTTCTATAGATAGTTATAATAGAAGTTAGCTATAGTAGTATATATATTATTTACTACTATAGTAGTAGGTTTCTATATAGCTTTACTATTTAGATATTCTTTCTACTTTACTAAATACTTTATATTTTTTCTATTATATTTACTCTTAGAGTCTAATATCTTTTTAATCTTATATTTATCCTATAGCCTATTATTAGTATTACTTTTAACTTTAAAAAGTAGTAGGCGTACTATATAATTACTATAATATAGTCGTAGGTACTTTAGATAAAAAGAGTTATAGACTATAATATATAATAGAAGGTCTAGGCTATAAGCTCTTCTATTAAGATTATCTAAGATAGTAACTAGTCTAAACTATTTAATATTAAGCTTTTTTAATAGATAAGTAGACTTCTAGTTCTTAGTAGATACCTATACTTAGTTACTAATCTAGTATTATAGAGGTAAGGTTTAGTAGTAATTAGCGTTATTAGCTTATACTATCTAAGTATAATTAAGTTATTTATAGAGGTACTAGTATATATTAGCTATACGCTATATAAACTTATTAGTACTAGTAGTATCTAAACGTTACTTAGCTAGTAGAAGCTTCTTTAGTAATTCTAAGTTAAAATTAATATATAGATACTTATTCTTTTCTATATAGAAAGGCAATACTCTAGTTAACTTAGAAATATAGTTATTATAAGACATTTCGGCTAAAAGATAGAGATCTATCTAGTTATCTTATATATAGTTAATATATATATATATATATATATATACTTTTTTATTTTCTTATTTATATTTTTAGACTATCTATTAGTCTCTAGATAGAAAGTAGTAGATAGTCGTTATTTAATACTAAAGATCTAGTAAAGGTACTTCTAGAAAGATAATATCTACTATAACCTATAATTAGAAGTAATTATAAGTAGAAGTCTATAATAGAGATAAAAGAACTTAATAAATATATATATAATATATTTAGCTTCTATAGATTATATAGAAATAATATAGGCGCCTTTACTAAAGTAGTTAGTAATAGTAAGAATATCCTAATACGTTTACCTATTATATAAACTAATAGATAGTAGTAATTATACTATAAAGTCTACTATAATCTTATCTTATAATTAAAATATATAGTATACCTAGAGTACTAGATCTAATCCTATTTCGACTTATAATAAGTAGTATACTTATAAATATACTTTCGAATAAACTATAATATTCTAGGCTAGATAAAGTTATATAAGACTAAGTCGAAAGTCTTAGTATACTCTAAGTATCTTATACTAGATATATTATAATATACTTATATAATTATATTATATAAGTTATAGTTACTAGAGAGAACTAGAACGTAGTAGCTTCTATAGCGATTTTTAATATAGATTAGCTTTTCTATTATAACTATATTAGTCTTATATATTTAGTAGAATCTTAATAATAAAACTACTTTATAATTATTTAGCTATTAAATAGCTTATTATACCTCGTTATTATTATAAGCGCTATAAATAGCAGTTATAAGAGTACTATCTTTATATAGTAGCTAATTAGATATAGCTATAGTTATATAAGATATAGTAAGAAAATACTCTAGTAGTAATAAGATATATATCTACTAAGCAATTTAAGAATTATTATTTCTAACTAGCTTATTCTATAGATAGCGCGTTAATATATTAGGTTTTATACCTTATATCTCTAGTCGATATATAATCTTAGAAAAGAACTAAGAAAGAAATTTAGCCTATTATACTTAATAATAATTAAGTTACTTTATAGTTATAAAGTACTCGAGGTTTTTATAATTAGATAGAATAAAGTTCGGCTTTCTTTCTATATTAAGAAGATTCTTAAACTCTATAGAGTCGATAAACTTATATACTATAAGCTTAGGTTTCTATTTCTTAAATACCTTTATAATTACTATAAGCTCTTTATTATAAATATTATAGTTATATTTTTAGAGGTTTATCTTCTTAGATAGAAAGGTAATAGAATAAAGTATACTATCTATTCTACGCTAGGATAATACTATAATAGTAACGAAGTCCGATATATTAGTCTCTAATACTATCTCTAATCTAGATATAAAATATATAAAGATAGAAGCTTCTATAAATACTTTCTTAAGAGTATTAAAGAATATCTAATACTCTACTATCTAAGACTATAGTAGGCTATTCTTTATATAGATTAACTTCGTTATTAGTAATATAATATATAAGAAGTTATAGATAAACTATTAATAGAAGTTAGTAAATCTAAAGAATAAAAGAATATCTTTTATATTATAAAGAGTCTTCTACTTCTATATAGCTTTAACTTTCTTAGAGTCTATTCGAATACTATTTTTGCTTATAATAAGCCTAAGATCCTTTATTTCTTAAATATAGAACTTATACTTATTAATATTAAGTTAAAGACTAGTATTAAAAAGCTTCTTTATAACCTTCTTTATATACTAGTAATAAGCTTCTTTATTATCTAAGAAAACTAATATATTATTAAGATATATAGAGATAATATTATTAAGGAAGTCTTAGAAAGTATTATTAATATATAATTAAAAAGTACCTAGTATATTATATAATCTAAAAGGTATAACTAAATATTTAAATTATCTATACCTTATTATAAACGTAGTCTTCTATTTATTACTTTATATAATTCGAATTCGATTAAATATAGTAATAATATCTAGCTTAGTAAACTAGCTCTTACTACTAATCTTATTTAGTATATTCTAAATAAGTAGAATAGAGTAGCGACTCTTAATAGTTAACTTATTAAAAGCTTAGTAATTAATATATATATATATATATAGTCCTCTACTAGGCTTCTTAATAATTATAATAGATAAAGCTACTAGTAAGTTACTATACTATATATTACCTTTTTTAAGTTTAGAGTCTAGCTACTTCTTTACTACTTTATTTTCCTAAGCCGATATTAGATATAAATATTTATAAGGTAGATTACTTTTAGTCTTAATCTTATAATCTAGTCTAGGTTAGTATAGAGAAAGCCTAGCTATTTCTTATTATATAAAGAGTTATATAAGATAGTAGTACTTCTTTAGTAGCTTATAGAAGACTTCTTATAAGTTATTAGGATCTATATCTATTTTAGTTATAAACTTCTTATAGTCTATAGCCGATAGAGTATAGTTATAAAGTTAGCTTTTATAGAAAGTAAGTACCTTAGAGGTAGAAATATATATAGAATATATAAATATAGACTAAGCTATATAAACTAGCTAAGCTATTATTAAATATATAGATAGTATCTAAGCTATAATAGGATCTATAGCTAACTTATTTATATATAACTCTATTAGGTTTAGCTATATAGTATAGACTTTAGTCCTCTTTTAATATATTATAGTATATAGAGCTCTAATACTAATCTATATAATATTAATCTTTAGTTTACCTATCTACTCTATACTAACTCTTTTAAGTAGTAGAAATAGCTTTATCTCTAAGACGTCGATTAGTAGAAAGTTCTACTAAGGAGTTTATACTAATATTAATAGAGTATTTATAACTAGAACGTCCTAAAGAAAAGGTTATAGTAAAGTTACTATAGAGATAAAGACTATATTCTAATACTAGAAGTACTCTTTATAGTTAGAATTATTAAATATAAGCTAGCTATTATACTAGTCTTTTTAAGGTAGGTACTTTATATACTAACTAATACCTAGAATAAGATTATACTTTCTTATATCGATTATAAAGTATTAGAGTCTTTTAGTATAACTTCTAATATTAAGATTAATTATATACTATTTACTAACTAGTTTAGCTACTATACTACTATCTTTTAATTCTAGTACTTAAAAGAAAATTATAGTTATTTAAATATTATATTTATATATAAAAGAAATATTAAGAAATTTTCTAGTTACTCTATTATTAAGGTTTAGAAGTCTATTATTCTAACTAATCTTAGCGTTAATAGAAAAATAATAAAAAATAGAAAGTATAGTATTATTAAGTTTATTTAATTCTTCTTTTATAAATAGATTTAGGCTTATAGCGCTTAGCTATAGTTCTAGAGAAAGTAGTAGAGTTAATACTTTATATACTAGTCTATTATTTATTATACTTAAGTAATAGACTATATATTTTCTAACTAGCTACTAGTTATAGCTAGAGTTATATTATTATTTAAGAGATTCTAGCGCTTACTACTTAGATATTTAAACGTATTAAGTAGATAGATAGTATCTCTTATATTATAACTAGTATAGTAGTAGTATACGTAGTAGCTATTAGTAATAAGATCTTAGTAGACTTCTTAAGTTATAAAGGCTAGGTTCTTAAACTTATTAGAGCGTTTAGACTATAGATAGAATAGCTATTAGGTATTTAAGAAATAGCTAAGAAGTATATTAGTAGAGATAGATATAGTAATAGTAGTATAAGTAGCTACTATAGTACTAGGATATAGTAGTATAGATAGTATAGCTAGTATAAAAGAAGTTATAGCTCTAGTATTAGTACTTATAGTATATAGCTAGATAGGCTTTCTTAGGTTAGTAGGCTTATTATTCTACTTATATAGATAGTCGATTTTAAGATATTCGAGCTTATACTTAAAATTATAGCTTAGAGTAGTAAGTGCCTTCTTAGTAGTATAGTATTTTATCTTAAGGCTATTATAATATTTAAAGTTAAGCTTCTTCTTAAAGTAATACTTATTATAGGTTATACTAAGAGAAAGAATATAAGCTATATACTTCTAGTACTTAGTATAGAAGATACTAAATATCTTATTATTAGCTTACTTTAGAGACTCTATTAAGTCTTAAGCCTTTTCGACCTTATTATATATACTAAAATAGATCTTTAGAAAGTCGAGTATTATCTATATAGAAGCGAATAGCTTAGAAACTAATAGCTCTTAATTCTTATATATTAGAAAAGAGAGTATATATAAGTCGAGTATACGCTATATAAGCTTATCTATATATCTATAAATATAGTAAAAGGTAGTAGCTACTATTTAAAATATAGTAATATCTAACTTATAATTACGTAACTTCTAGTTACTTTTATAAGTTAATATATCTATATATCTAACTCGATATTAGAAAGAATATCTTTATTATTATATTCTCTAGTAAACTTAGTTAGAAAAGAGACGTCTTAGAGTATAGTAAAGTCGTTCTTTAGAGTTAAATTATAATATATAGAATTACTCTTTTTATTATTAGAAGAGTTTAGATCTATTTTAGGTTTAGACTCTAATTTAGAGTCGATAGTAATATAATATATAGCTTTCTTAGCTTTCTTTATCTTCTTAGAAAGCTTTTTTTTCTTTAAGTAGCTATTAGAATTAAAGAATTTATTACCTAATAGAGGTAGATTACTACCTATACTACTAGCTAGTAGTATTAGCTACTATAAGTAAGATAGAGGTAGTAGTAGCTCTTTACTATAGTATTAATAAGAGAGAGATTATAAAAATAAAGAGCGCCTATTATAGTAGCTTTTATATAATATAGTATAGCTATATAATTACTACTTCTTAGTCGTAAGCTTAGCTTAAAGATCTATAATCTTCTATTATAGATTCTTTATATTTTATAATATTAGTATATTAGACTCTTAATTATCTAGTACTAACTATAGTTCTTTAGCTATCTTAACTATAGCGTTATATTTACTCTAGGCTAAGTTATAAGCCTTTTCTACTATCTTAGTTAAGTTATAATACTTCTTTATATACTTCTTATAGTATTTAATATCTTCGATATATAGGTTACTCTACTTAATCTCTATAAGAGTCTTTTCGAGAGCTTTAGTACCCTTAGCTATATACTTAATTTTCTAATTTACTTTCTAATATATCTACTTATTTAGGTTATTAGCTTTTATAAAGATAGTATAGTTATATATAGTATTATAGAAATCGAGTTTAATCTAGTAAAGAAACGTATATATTATATTAGGCTTTTAAGTAACTATTAATAAAAGTTATATAGCGCTTAGAGACTATACTTCTTTAATAGAAAAGTAGTTAAAAGTATACTTTCTAGCTTTATTAACTTCTTTAGATTTAACTACGACTTATAGTTTCTTAGTAGTAGGATCCTTATAAGTATAACTATTATTAATAAGATATATAAAGTTAAATATAGATACTAGAAAGTTAGAATAGTCTTCTATCTCTAGAAGCTTCTTAAAGATTACGCTCTACTATATAGTAAATATATAATCTAAAAGGAAGGCACCTAGGCTTTCTAAGGTCTTATTATCTAGTATAGTAAATAGTAGTAAAGCGTAGGTTAGCTTAGAGCGCTATATTACTAGAGTATATAGTAAGACGCTATAAATATATAGTATTATAACTAAGCTAATTATAGATAATAAGAGATATAGTAATACTTATTATATAAGTATACTCTTTATTTAAGTTATATATTAGATTAAGGTAGAAATAGTAGTATAATATTTTAATATCTACTCTTACTATATATTTATTAGATAATAGATAATAAATATAGATATATATAGTTATACTCTCTATAACTTACTATATATAATAGATATTAGATTCTTTAAGTATAAGTAAGTATAGTAGGTATAGATACTAGTTTATATAAAGAGTATATTAATTTCTAAGATATATAATTATATAGTACTAATATAGTAGTACTCTATAAGTATACTAGTTAATATAATATAATAGAAGATCTTTATATTTATAGATATATACTAAAACGTTAATAAAGAAAGCTAAGAAGAAAGTAAAAAAGAAAGATCTAAAGTAGTTAGAATATAGATACTAAGCTAGTATAGCCTATCCTAGCTTTTATATACTATAAGTAAGAGTAAACTAGCCTCTACTTATAATACTAGCTAGCTAAGTAGCTAAGTATTAATAGTCTTAGTAACTACTAAAGTATAAGAGCTATAAATATTACTCTTCTTTAGAGTAATTATTAGTATATACTCTATATCTATTAGATTAAGTTCTAGAGTACTTTTAAACTCTATTTATTTCTTTATAAAAGTAGTAGCTATAGACCTTATCTATCTATAATACTAATTAAACTTAGTAGTAATTATATCTATTTTTAACTTTTTTTAAAAAGCTTATTCTAATTTCTAAGAACTATCTAGTTAAATACTTTAAGATATATTCTTACCTAGTAATATAGCTTTACTAGAGCTAGTATTAGTAACTATATTTCTAGAATATAGTTCTCTTTTTTTAGTTAGACTTATATTAAATATAAGTAAAGCTATATACTTTAAAGTAGATATAGATATAGCTTCTCTAAGTTCTTTATTTATAATCTTTTAGATATAATAATCTAGCTTATTCTTAGAAATAATAAATCTATTATAATTAATTTACTACTTATATTTCTTTAGTAGCTTTTTTACTTTATTTAACTCTAGGTTAATTACTATAGTTATAGTAGTATACTTCTTCTACTTTACTTTCTTAAAATTAGTATTTATTAATATAAATAAAAGAAGCTTTAGTCTAGTAGTCTTATTTATTACTCGATAGACTAATCTCTTACTATACTTAGCTCTAGGCTTAGATAAGTCCTATATAGAACTAACCTTTCTACTATAATAGTTATTAATAAAAGATACTAAGACTTTTTTTTACTTTTTTTATTTTCTTCTTTAGCCTAGTTATAAAGAAGTTATAGTATATTACCTACTTCTTTTTATAAGTTATTTATAGCTTAAAAGTAGTTATAGTCGCAATCTTAGAAATTCTTTCTAGCTTCTCTTAGCTTATTTACTACTTTAAACTTAACTTTAAATTTCTTACTATTATATATAAGATTCTAGAAGTTATTCTTAGAGAAGCTACCTATAATAGCTTTAATAAAATAGTTAGTAGTTACTATAATCTTCTTAGTCTATTCTTAGATACTAAGTAGCTTTTCTTATATAATAACTATCTTCTTAACTAGAGTTACTATTAAGCGCTTAAAGATCTATATTAGTTTTATAATTCTAGTATTATTCTCTAATTTCGAAAGTTACGTATTAACTAATTATCTAAAAGACTTTATTTCTTAGCTAACTAAAGCTTTATTATTAAACTTCTAGACCTTAGTAGTACTTAATTTTATTACTACTTTCTTAGATAGTAGCTTAGTAGAGATCTTATTTCTAAATAAAGTTAGCTTTATAGAAGTCGAGTTAGATATTATAGAGCGCGACTTAGAAATAGATAAAGACGTATATATAGATAGTCTTATTAGAATCTTAGAGCTAGTTATAGAGCTAGAACTAGTACTATTAAACTAAGATAATCTAGACTAAAAGCTAGATAGAGAACTACTAGAAGTCGAAGCGATATTTATATTATTAGTACTACTAAGAGTATTATCTAGTATATTATATTCTACTATATTTATATAGAAGAATAGTATAGTAATTAATTATTTTTCTTAAAGTTATATAAGTAGTATAGAAAAAAAAGCAAGATTTATAGAGCTTAACTATTAATTACTTATAGATATAAGAATTAGCTAATAATACTAGTAAAGATAGTATTTAAATACTAATAGTAGTAAAAAGTATATATTATTATTAGTAGAGTATTAAAAAAGTAGATAGTCGAGTTTATAAGTCTTATTATAAAGCTTTCTAGAAAGCTCTATTTCTAAAGTAACTATAATAGTAACGTTACTAGGTAATAAGATTACTAGGTAATAAATAGATAGTAGTAATAGTAATAAATATAAAAGTTATAGTCTACTAGTAAATAAGTTAGATTAAGGTACCTTATTTATAAAATATAGCTAGTAGTACTAGAAAAGAGGTAAGGCTATATTCTAGAGTAATTAGTTAGATTACTTCTATACTATATATAATATAGTAAATAAGAACCTCTTAAATTAATAGAGTAGCTTAAAAGTTACTTAAAAAAGCTTAGAAAATCTTTATAGTAGTTAATAGTCTATCTAGAGCTATATATAATACTATAAGCTATATTTCTTTCTAATTAAGTAAGTAAAGTATATATACGCCTAGGTAGCTACTTAAGTAATAGTCCTTATAAGCTATAATCTAGCTAATCTAAGCCTACTAATAGAAAGTATTTATATTAGAAGTAAGCCTAGTACTATTCTTACTAGAAAGATAAATAATTCTTTTTTCCTAACTTTTTTTTCTTTTATTTCTAAGATAGTAACGTATATAGCTAATACTCTTATTAATTATTAAGCTATCTACTAGACTTTAGAGAGAATTACTATCTATTACGCCTATTATATAGAAACCTTATAGTATTATACTACTATAGCTCTAACCTATATAGCCTATCTACTAGAACTTTTAGCTATTATAACTTACTTCTACTTTCTATCTAGAATACTACTTTCTAATCTTTTATTATTAATCTCTCTACTAGTTAAGCTATACTTCTATCTTTCTAAAAATAATAATATAGCTTTAAGTCTACTATATTTATTATTATCTAAAATAAGTTTTACTTCTAAGCTATCTATATCTATCTTTTAAACTTAAATATATTATTCTTTTAGATATCCTATATATAGATAGTAGTATTAAACTTAAGATATAATTCTCTAGTAAAGATTCTAAAGTACTTAATATCGATTAACTATATCTAGTTCTTTAGGTACTATATCTAGGCTAAAATATTATTAAGCTAGTTATAAAGTACTTCTAGATCTTTTTAATTAGGCTTTATATTAATATCTATATATCTAACTAGCGCTCTAGTAAGCTCCTTAAGTCGTTTATTAAAGTAGTTATAAAAGATTAGAGTACTTAGCTATAGTCTAATTTAGCTAAGTTCTTTTTCTAAAAAGATTAGTCTTTATAGATTTAGCTATAGCTTCTTCTTTAGTTTATAGTATTCTAGAAACGACCTATTCTATATTACTAGTTATTCTTAGAATACTTCTACTTAGTACTATAGCTATACTAGATATCCTTTAATAGATTACTTTAGATAGAAGGTTTTACTATAAAAGTAGTCTATATTATCTAGATCGACTTTATAGTATTATTCTATAACGCTTTTTAGGTTAGTTAGATCTATTTTTAGTATAAGTTTACCTAAGCTAGAGGTTATAGTTATTCTTATAATTAATAACTATCTACTCTAGAGTATAGTCTTTTTATATTATACTTTTTAGGTCTCGTTTATACTATAGACTATTTTCTTAAATAACTTATACTAATTTACTTAAAAACCTAGGTAAAAGAAGTTAAATTCTTCTATATTATCTTTATAATATATATATTCTTCTTCTAATAAATAAGTCTAACTAAATAAAGCTTCTAGCTAAACCTAGAGATAAGAGTATATATCTAGGATATAAAGAACGTCTCTAGTATTATTATTATATATTATAGAATCTAAATTATACTAGATCTTATTATTGCTTTTAGAGTACTCTTAGTTCTCTATTTCCTTAAGCCTAGTAGCTTTATTATAGTAGTTATTTTTTCTTTTATATCTACTAGCTATTTAGTATATAAAATATAAGTAGAGTTTAAAGTCTTTATAATTAAATAACCTATCTTAGATAGTACTATTAAGCTCTTTAATTAAATAGCTAAGCCTATTATAGTATAATTTATAGATTTAAAATAGCTCTTTCTAGTAAAAATTAAGCTTAAGACTAAAGTTTAAATAGACCTTATAGAAGTAATAAAGTATAAGGTCTCTTTTATAAAATATATACTTAGAAGCGTTATTTTAATTATTAAAGTAAGCCTTAGCTTCTTTATAAAGCTATTACTATCTTACTAAGCTATCTTTTATATTAGTAGCTATTTCTTTTAAGGCCTTAGTATAAAGAGTAATAAGCTTACTATAAGTATAAACCTTACTCTAGTTATAGACGCTATATATTAAGTATTCTAGCTTAATTAGAAGTACTAGTTTATAGCTAATTATAATATATAATAGTAGAAGTCTAGTAGTTAATACTACTATTATACGTTTAGCCTAGAGTACTATAGAGAGATATCTTCTAAGCTTAGTAGTATTAGGTATTTCCTTTATAAGCTTAGAAAGCGCGTTAGTAATTAGTTTATAGCCGACTTCTACTATTATATTTAATTATAGATAATTTTCTAATATATAGATCTATTTAGCTTTATAGAAAGTAAGTAACGCCTTAACCTTAGCTTTATATTCTATAGTATTATTAAGGATAACTTTATATAGCGCTCTCTATTTATAGAAAATCTAATTCTAAATTATATTTATAATTTCTCTAGTAGTAATCTTTTTACTAGGTTTTCTAAAAAGCTTTACTTCTAGCTAGTATAAGAGAGACTTATAGAAGATATATAGTAAGGCTTTAGAAAT
>WRNY01000106.1:0-29062 GCA_012978405.1 Pseudocercospora macadamiae | reverse complement strand
TTTTTTAGTAGTATTATACTATATTAGCGCTATTAGTAATTAAGAGACTACTTTTAATTACTTTAGAAATCTTTACTTTAGAAATCTAGCTTTAAAAAGAATTATATAGCGCTTCTATTTATAGGTTGTTTATAGTACTATTTATAGCTATAAAGGTCTTTATAAAAAGCTTCTTACTAGTAGTTAGAAGCGCTATATAATTTCCTTACTAGTAGTTAAAAGCGCTATATAATTCTTAGAGCTTTTAGTAGAGGTATTTATAGGTTATTTATAGTACTATTTATAGCTATAAAGGTCTTTATAAAAGGCTCCTTACTAGTAGTTAGAAGCGCTATATAATTCTTAGAATCTTAATCTACTTTTTAATACTCTCTTTAACCTAGATATACTATTTAGTATATAATTATTATACTATTTATTATACTATTTATACCTACTTCTATAATTTAGACCTTAAGCTTTTATTAATAAATCTATTACTAGTACTTTTATTAAATTATAGAATATATAGTCTAATAGTATAATACTTTATTTAATATATAGGTTATATAATAGATATATCTAGTAGATATATCTATAGTATATATACTAAGAATATAAAGGTTCTAGGTTTAAACTTTAGTATATCTATTATATATAAACCTCTATTATTAAATATATAAGATTTATATACTATTTTTACTAATTTATTTACTTAGGTAATTATTCTTTTTACTATAGAAGTATTTATAGCCTAGTTATAGAAGTATTTATAGCCTAGTTATATAATATTTATTAGCTAGTTTATTTATCTACTTAATTTTTCTTTTTAGTATAGAAGTATTTATAGCTTAGTTATAAAAGTATTTATAGCCTAATTATAGAGGTATTTATAGCCTATATATAGGTTTAATAGACGTATAGTAGTAGTAGCGATAGTAGTAGTAGATTAGAGTATAATAGACCTATTTATAGGTTATTTATAGTACTATTTATATATATTTTTCTCTATATTAAGAAGTAGGTCTCTCTATCTATTTATAGCTAATCTACTAGTTTGTTTATAGGTTATTTATATTATTAATTTATAGGTAATCTAATTAGATAATAGTTTTAGAACCTTATACGCCTATTTATAGGCTATTTATAAAGATATTTATATATACTATTCTTTAGAGTATTACTTATATAATTTATAGAAAGAAATATAATATTATTAAGTATTATATAAATAGAGGCATAAATATATAGCGACTAGACAGCTGTTAATAATGTTTAAGAAGTTTGAGTTTTGGCCGCTAGTAGATGCGGGCTTCCTTACCAATTGACTTTGTCGCAGAACCAGCCCTCGGACTCGGACCGAAAGTGGTCCCGAGCCTGACACCGCCACCAGCCCACTTTCATATCCGGGTATGGCTGCAGTTTAACCTCACTTCCAGTCGTGTTTGTTTCACTTTCGCATTGAACACGAATCTTCCGACTAATTGCCAGTGGCAAAGGATTCGCATCATCTTCTTCTACAGGCAGAATATCTTTCAGCGCCAATGGCTGTATCCGCAGCAAGCATGTGCAGCATCCTAATCGAGAAGCAGCACAAATTACGTGTGGCCGGGCCCGAAGTACTGGAAGTCAAGATCATGATATGACGCGCATCGCCACTGCGAACCCATGTAATGAACACCGCGGAACCTGTACAGGAAGGCAATTTCAGTGCACCGCTCATGAAGCCTGCGTACGGCCGCGCATTAGATTCGAATAGACATGTTTGTTGCAGATTCTCTGGCATCTAGACCATGCACGCTAACTGATGTACTGCATGTGCATATGCGCTGCCCATTTCGAGACATGGACATGACGAACAAGAACTCAGAAGTCCCATCTCCGACATTGGGCCTTCCTACCTTCTTCACCGGATAACGTCAGAAGCTGACATGGTTGCAGCCTTGTCAGATCTCCGGATCATTTCGCCGAGCGACTACGCTGGAAACTGCCACCTTATTATCCGCCACGCGGACGCCGGGATCTGCACCCATGAGGTCTTATGTCGACCTCACTTCTGCTGCTGTTCTTGGCTGACAACCCAACGAATACGACATGTTCACACTCAGCGGTTGCTGATACCACGGGAGCTAACGGGTGACGGTCTTGGACGGCACTGCAATATCCATTTTGAGAGAGCGTCGTGATGCTGATATCCGAGACTCCGGACGCCGGACATTTGCCAGTTGACATCCATGTCGCTGGCAACCACACGTCGTCAACTTCGGCAGCAACTAGTAATCTCAGCCGGCAACAGCGGTCACTGTCCTTCGGCATCGTCAAATGTGGCGAAGGAAATACCGAGGAATCTGAAGACCATGCCGTAGACCTGGACCGCTACTGGAAATCAGTCGGGTGAACAGGCATCGGGATGTAATGCGCAAGCAACATCGTAGCTTGAAGCACATTTTGCTAGACCAAGTCACGATCCTTACATAATGCTGGCTCGGGCAATGTCTCGATAATGATGCGGCGTCCGATACCTAGTCAAAGAAAGCGCTCGACTGCGCTCCAAAAGCGGCTGAATGACCCGTATCCTCACATCATGTTGCGACTCTGCTACATTTGAGAGGTTTCCAATATACTCAACGCCAGTGGAGGTTCTCCGGAGAGTCATTGCAGTTGCCTGATTCGGACGAACTCATCTCATGTTCAAGCCAAGCCTGATCGTCTTAGTGCAAGCGCGCTAAAACTAACGAGGCATACCTTGCAGCCTTACGGACCTCCTTTGCTTGCATTTGGAAAACTCGGCATTGCTCCGGATGGCGAATATTTGAGTACGCGTTCACGACTTCACACCTTGGACACTAATGGAAGACTGTCGGAAGCGCATGGGATGCCTTTCCTCGCATGTCGGACGATGTACCAGATTCGATTTTTGCTCTCAGCCTTGCGCCATCAGATCCGGTCTCCGGTACATGGATCTAACGAGTCCGATTCCATCACGGCTCACAACAGCGAATGTGAACCATGAAACGCTAGTGGATGGCCTTCGGATGCGATCTCCATTGCCCAAATCTAGAAGATGGCGCAGGAGAAATCGTAATTGTGAAAGTCTCGTTACGATGCGGCTCAAAATTGCGTCAGCGTTGGGATCCGATGACATGTCTCTGGGCCAGGAATGCATGTTCGGGGTCTTCACTAGAATGGACATCACTCCGTGACGCTGTGCAGTCTTAATGGTAACAACTCCCGTCACACTACTGGAAGTCATTCGGACAGAGCCAGGTTGCCTGTCTTTCGAACAGCACTTGCGAGATGCAATGTAGAGAAAAGGTCGAGAACCCCACACCATCGTGCTCGAACTATGTTGTCAAGATATCTGGAGAAGGAGAACGCACTATGTTCCAACTCAAAAAGACCTTCGGTTATCGCAAATCTCCGGGCTCGAAGCTCTCCGCAACCACAACAGATAAGCGCCATTGCCAAGGACAAATCTCAGATGTGAGACTAAATAGGCTCGAGCACCACGTGCGACATCCTGTTCGAGAAGCCGCACGCAGCCTTGTATCTCGGTACAGTAAGCCGTAACTAGGATGTACCTGTTTTGGGTTGACCTCCATTCGTATACCATTTCTTTCGTACTTCGTGAACGGTGCAGCGCTAATGGAAGTACTGTTTTGCGTGAAGGCATTACCTACTTTGGGATTGATGTGGGCTTACTACTTGGTATGAATGGTGGATAAGTAGGATGTTTGTGTTTCAACTTTTCTTCTTGACTTCTTGCGATGGGAAACATGGGAGGTTCTCTCTTTATGGCATGATCATTGCAGTGAAAATGTAGTCTACCAAGGACTGACAGCAATGAAAAGATCGCTTGCAAAGCGCTACACATCGACAAGCGAAATTAACAAACTGCATGACATTACCTTGAGGATCTCTAAACGCGATACAGAATCACGACCTGAGTCCTTCGCAAGCACAAGTCATGTGAACCGATGACGAGACACTATCTGCTTCTGGGAGCCCTTCAAATTCCACTCTATCTCCAATGCAGTCCCTCCTGCGGCTGCATTATTTGGGGTCAAAGCCGACCGAAGACCTGATTCTTGCACTGTCCTATGGGGTGTTTGGAGTTCTCTGGAAAGCCAGACTTTGAAATGTTTCGGAGGACATCAACCGTTGCAATCGAGGCAGGAACATAGTTCACCGCTTGTTCGCATGCTCGGCGCGAAGCTGTGGTGTTTGCAATGCATCGCCACTCCGGCGCTGTCGGTCCGGTGTCTCTCGGTCTGCAGTGTCATGGTTCCGAGAGAAAATTGCGCTGGATCTGCTGTAAGAGTCTGGGGCGACAGTTCCGGTGAGACTACAGCTTGTCACCGACTTGCTGTCGTGTCGTGTGAATGGGCATGTGTTGCGTGCACATCTTCTGGAAGGGCGATGGAAGCTCTCTCCTTGCCAAGCGTCAGGTTGCTGGTTGTTCTGGGTGACGTAGCGGCGGTGGTCCCTGATGTGCAAAGCAGTGGTAAGGAAGGAGCATTAGGGTCTCATGCACGATCGTAAAGACTGTTGCGCTCCTTGTGCCGTGTGTTGCCGCTGTTGCAGATATGGTACTTGGTTGATATGTAGCCAGGTTATCCTTCGTCAACGTTCCAATGTTCCGGCTTGGCACAGATGAAGCCTGTGAGAAGGAGTCGAGACTGAAGATGACTGCTATGCACTCTCGGAGGAGTGTTAACTGAAATGTCAAGTTCAAAAGACAGTGAGTGATCGTCTTCACGAGCGAGCAACGGACTCTGCTTGCTTCATGTTCTGGCAAGTCATAGCCAATAACCATTCAAGTCGCATCGGAAGCGGAGAGGTTGCAAGTCACCACGCACCCGTGTGGGCGATAGAAGCGATCACTGCGACTGAAATGCACCGGAACAGATCAGCCAATGATATACCATGTGTCGTCGTCTCGATTGCCTTCTTTGGTTCGCACCAGCGTGTCTGATGAGATGTTGCATACAATTTCTGCAGCTATCCGTTCTTCGCGGTGTCAAGTTGGCTCCTGGTGACACGTTCGCGTAGATACATGTGCGTCATACCTCTTGCCCGACTGCTGGAAGAGAATGGGCAAATTCAGTGGTAGGAGCGATATACGTGTTCTGCGGAAGTTGGAAGAGCGATTGTCGAAGCAGCACAGCCGATGGGGAATGAAATACTTGCAGCCGATATGGCCACAGTCTTGTGGAAGCTCTGGTTGTATGCTGCATCCCATTCGGGGAACCTGGAAGACTGGCGCCTGTGCCTCATGGCAGCAGATTGCAACATAGACACTTATCTTCGGTGCTCTCGCTTCACCGCTCGGTAGGAATCTCATGTCCACGGAGCCTGGACCTTGAGCCGTTCGCCGATGGAGCTCGGTATGGTTGTCGGTCTGTCGATCACCGGTTCGGTTCGTCATCAGTCATGAGATTGTACCTGAAGCCGGTTTGACTCCTGTCGAGGCTCGATATACAGGGTATAGCCCTGCCCGTCCTATCTCAGATCTCCTGCCGAACTAACGAGAATGTTGCCGTGCATGGCAACAGCCAGTCAGAGTTGCAGTAAAGGACCACTCCATTGCCAACGAGGACGTCCTGTGACCTCCCAAGCATCAGTGTGGTTTCACTGGCTGACGCCAATGCACGGCACCTTCGAGCCGTACCGATGACCGCCAGTATCGGAGAACAAACAGTTCACGATAGTGGTCCGTGCAGGCCATCTGCAGGCCATCTTTTAGCTCCAGCGAACAACGCCGGAGGAACCTTCTTGCTCACGATGGTTTCTCCGCATAATCCTGCGATACGAGACGTTCGATGCGCGAATAGCGAGCGAGTGGTAGTGGCACAGTCTTGACGAAGTGTTTGGCACCGTTGCTGGTGCTGCAAAGACCAGGCGATCCCTCAGGATATAAGAAGAGTGGCGAATCTTCTCTAGACATGCCTCTGCAGAGCGAGGATTGTCGACATACACCCTACCAACTCGCCATCCCCCTACTTGAAGACCATAGCTCTTCCTCAAGATTGCCAAGAAGTGCGCATGGTTTCGTCGTTAGCCGAAATTCGAAGACGCTTTCCGGACGAAGATGGAGAAAGCGGCCCCCAAGGGTATATGTCTCTCGTGTGGCCGTTCTCCTCGAAATCTGCTGACTATAGTTCAGTGCCAGTGGTTCCCCTCGTAGCGTAGCTGCAACGATCGGTAGCGCTCGGCAAGCACAAGCCCAGCACTATGAAACCACAGTCAACGGCAACCAAAGGCATCGGCCCGAGACCAACAGCGGTTCGCAGCCTATCTCCTACAGCCTTGGCCGGTACCTCGGGAGCCGAAACAAGTACGAATGTATGGCTGTGGGTGTGAGCTCCAACCATTTCGTCGCCAGGGCAGAACAGGAGGATCTCGTTCCAGGGAAGAAGGAGAAGATGGAGAAGACATCGAAGGCATAGAGAGCATCCACTTCCGGAGCAGTCCATTATGTCGAAAGTCTGCTGTGCTGATTAACAATTCCGCTTGGAGGATCTAGTATCGGGGTGGTCGCGGCAGAATTGGGCGATGTATTCAGCATTGGTAGCCTGGAGTGCCGTTTACGACATATTCGCTTTTGCATGACTATCGAGCTTGCTTAAATCGAGACCATGCGCATCGAAGTATTCATCAATGTTTCGCCATTAGTCTCATAAAGAGGGTTCTGAAGTCGTACACGCTAGAAGCCTGTGAGCATTACTCTGCTGCAGCATCTTAGCAGTCTCGGTCATTGCGCTTAGCAAACGCACCTCGCGAAATGAAATAGTAGTAAGTAAAGTGTCGATTTGCTACTCATAAGTCGAAAGTTTCCAAAGAATGCTCCACCGCTGATACGTTTGGCAAAGCGAACTGCCGCTCTCGCTCCGATGGCTCGGGTATCAAGCAATTCTGGCCTGACTTGAGCCCTTTCCGCAGTACTCACAACAACGTCCAGAGAAGCTAGAAGTGCGTCTTTGATCTATCATCGTCTTCATCCCTCGCGCACCATCTCATGTCGTAGTTTGTTCATGATCATGCATCGCATACCGCCGAAATCATCTCTTCTTCTCTAGAGCCTGCGATAATGAAGGACCGGGCTAGTGCAACGCTTTTGACAGTCCGAAAATGCTGACGCGTTTCTCTAGTGGGCCATGACCATCAGCGCGACCAGACTTAAAATTTGGGGTATCGGCCTCTCATTGATGAGCGTTGTTCGAATTCTGCAGGTCGTTCTGTTCTGCTTGGCGGACAGGCGCAAAGTACTGATGCGCCATGGCTTCTTTTGCAGTCAACCGTTCCTGTAATTGTGTTAGTAAATGTGAAATACAGCAAATGTCTTCTTGCTCACCTGATGGTCATAGCGCAGGAGCTTGTCGAGGAAGTCAATAGCGTCGTTGCTAACGAATCGCTGATTTTCCGAGTTGACGAAGGCATTCCAGCTCTTCTTCGGAAAACGGCCAAGGATATCATCGTACTGAGCATCAAGTTCTATGTCATACTTGTCGAGGTAGTCGAAGAGATCTTCGGTGCCAAGAACCTTGGCGATCTTCACCAACTGATCACTGTTACTGTTTCCGTGGAAGAAGGGCTCCTTCCTAAAAATCATACTGGCGAACATGGCCCCCAAAGACCACATGTCCAAGGAGTAGTCGTACTCCTGGAAATCCACAAGCAACTCTGGGCCTTTGAAGTATCGACTCGCAACTCGCACGTTGTACTCGGTTCCAGCGTGGTAGAATTCGGCAAGACCCCAGTCAATGAGACGCAACTTCCTGTTCTCATGGTCGATCATAACGTTGTGAGGCTTCACGTCTCGATGCATAATGCCCTTGCTGTGGCAGAAGTCCAGCGCCTTGAGAAGCTCGTAAATGTAGAATCGCACGTCGTAGTCCTGGAACTTGGGGTATAGCGTGCGGAAGTCGGTGTTGTTAACATGCTCGAATATCAAGCTAGGTGTCTTGGACTGACTGTCCCGGACGACGTCGAGTAGTGCGACAATGTTGGGCCCGCCTGACAGGTTTTGCAGGATCTTGATCTCACGCTTGATCTTCTTCTTCTTAACTGGCTTCAGGACTTTGATGACACATTTCTGGTAATTGACGACATTAACGCCCTCGAAGACCTCGCTGTATTTACCGCGGCCTATCATAGCATTCTGTTAGCATTGCGCTCTCCAATATCACCTCAAATCACATGCGCGGGTGGCTCTTACCAATCTTCCGCACCACTTCGTAGTTCTCCAGGACTCCCCAGCTGATGTTCACGGAGTCATAGTCCCAGTATGCGCGCGGCATCTGCTGGTTGACATCTGCGTACACTCGCGCCATGTTGCGCGCCGAAGCCTGCGCAGGACTCCAGGCCGCTGGATGGCTCGCTGTCTGCGTCCCCGCTGGCTTGGCGTAATGTTTCTATGATGTTGGACGTGGGAATGATCGCGTATCTATGTCGGTCGCAATGATTGGACCCGTCGGTAGGAGGCGCGCGGTGGGCGAGGCGGCGAGGTGTGTGGATGCGGTGTTGGCGGGTGTGCAGTGGTGATCGATTTCTCGAGGTCTCAGCAAGGACGGTGCTCCACTGGTGGGGTGACGCAAGAAGCAGAACAGAGCGGAGCAGGGGCCGGCTGGCTGAGATAGCCTGAGATCGATCGTGAAGTGGCACTTTCTCCTGACTTCTCACACAACACAACACACAACAACACGTCTCACCCTTCACAGAACACAGCATGGGCTTGCTCGATGACACGCCTCTACGGAAATTTGTCATACCGGGAGTCACCA
This sequence comes from Pseudocercospora macadamiae, assembly GCA_012978405.1. NCBI lineage: Eukaryota > Fungi > Ascomycota > Dothideomycetes > Mycosphaerellales > Mycosphaerellaceae > Pseudocercospora > Pseudocercospora macadamiae. The sequence continues at coordinate 20,300 of WRNY01000106.1, read as the reverse complement.
GTCTCGTGCTGTTCTTGGCCTTGACATCGCAATGGCTGTTCTATCACATCGAACCTGGTCCGCTACGCAAAGGCGACGCGTACTTATTCAATGTTCTCGTGACATCGCTATTGATCTGCTACTGGCGGACGTGCTTCACAGATCCTGGACGAATCCCGAAAGATTGGCACGAGACGGTCAGTGATCTGGATTCCGCAGCCGCCAAAGATGCAAGCAAAGCAGCAGCGCAGAGCAACCGATGGTGCCGACGATGTGAGGCCTTCAAGCCACCGAGAGCACATCACTGCAAGACTTGCAAGCGGTAAGACTATGACATCCTCGTCACCTTCCATGATTCTTTATTAAGTTCTGCAAGATGTGTCATGAAAATGGACCATCACTGTGTATGGACAGGTAGGCTCAGAGCTTTCATAACATCAAGCGAAACGGTAGGTAACAGTCTTTCAGCAAACTGTGTCTCTCACATCACAATACCGCATTTCACACGCTTTCTTTTCTTCGCCGATATGTCCATGGCCTACTTGGAGTACTTCCTGTTCCGGAGAGCAGCCGTGCTGTGGGAGAAGAGACATCTACCGAGTGTACGTCTTAACTTATGCGATGTTCAACTCAACTCAAGTACTAAAGTCAAACAGTATCTAGGTCCTTCAGTATTCCAACTAGCGCATCTCTTCATACTTCTTGCTGTGAATTCCTTAGTATTGTTCGCGCTCGCTATCCTCCTGGCACGCACTCTCTGGTCTCTGGCCGTCAATACTTGGACGATCGAGGGATGGGAAATTGAACGCCACGAAACTCTTCTGCGCCGAGCGAAAGTTCTAGGCGGATTTCTTGATGGACCGGATGGCGTTCGGATACGCATCGATCACCAAGAGTTTCCATGGGATGTCGGCATCTGGTCAAATATCTGCCAGGGCATGGGAAGTAAGAATCCGCTCAGCTGGTTCTGGCCATTTGCACGCAGCCCAAGCGTCCAAAGTGGGTTGAGCTTTGAGCACAACGAGATAGATGGTATGTTTCACTCGTGTCAAGCAGTATGTCCTCATTAACGATGATGGTAGATCCAGGCAAGCCTTGGCCGCCGCCAGACCCGGACAGGCTGTTCCGGGTGGAACGAAAACCTTTAGTTGGTGATGGCTTTACTAAGTCATGGGATGTTGACGCATTTAAGCAGCGGCAAGCAGCTGATATGGCACGGTTCATGGATGCAGATGGCGAGTATGTTCTGAGAAGGCGACCATTTCACGAGCGCCTTCAAGAATCAGCCCGCCGAAACACAGAACAGTACTATGAGGAGGAGAGCGCGCTTGATACAGAAGAGGAGTCAGAAGAGGAAGATCTGCATCGTCGACATTCGCGAACGAGTTCAGGTGCGGGAGAAGAAGGATGGCGAAACAACGAAGGTGAGCGATTAGCTGACTTCGGTGTTGATGAGATCGCGGACTTTTACGACGAAGACGACGTTCCTCTAGGAGAACTGTTACGGAGATCCACTAGGAATCAGGCAGCAACAAAACCTACGCCGGCCTGATTGCGGACCGAAGGCTGTCGTAAATCTTTACGACGGAGCGAGCTCCGACATGGTTAGGATTCGAATGTATTATCACGCACCCACTAATCTTGCGTATGCCTATACGACATATCATTCGAATCTCGCATTCAATCTCGCTCACTGGCTTCGAACATACTATGCGATGTGCCTAGTGGCTCGCTGCGAACATGACAGTCCACGGCATTAACATTCCGTAGGGAGGTGATATACTTAGACTCGCGCTCGGCTTGCATGTTTCTTGCCATACTTTGCTACGCCCGGTTGAAGATTATTCGACTGCCACTCCTTCCATCGACATGTCTTCTTACACCAGCATAATCAGATCCTTTACAACCCTTGCTGCCTTCGCAACTCAATCTGCACTTGCTGCGTCCTCAAATGCCAGCCTGGCTTGTCAGCCCAGCTCCTTCACCTTCCCGGACGTCAAGGGAACTACCCTCGTCACCCTTGCAGCAGAGCCGACTTGGAATTACTCGAGTGTATCACTCCTTCCTGGCACAGATGTGGGAGGAAGATACACTATAGACTTCTGCAACGTCACAGTCACCTACAGTCACATCGGTTGGAACGATACCATCAACGTTTCCATTTGGCTCCCCTTGAGCGATTGGAACCAGAGACTTCTAGGAATCGGCGGTGGTGGCTACAGTGGCACATTCGGAGCCATATACCACACCGCCGCAGTTGCTAAAGGCTACGTAGCAATCGGAACAGACGCTGGCCACATAGCCGGCACAGAATACTCCTCTGACCCGAGCTCTTGGGCACTCACTGGAGTTGGAAATTCGAATTACTTTTTACTCGAAGACTTTGGTTCAAGATCTCTAGGCGAGCTGAGCATTATCGGGAAACACATCATCACCGAATTCTACGGCCACTTACCTCGATCTTCATACTTCACTAGATGTTCTGGCGGTGGACGCCAAGGGTTTGCTTTGGCGCAAAAGTACCCGGATGCCTTTGATGGAATTCTCGCATCTTCACCAGCCATCAATATCGAGAAATTGATCCCCGCAGCTTATTTCGCGGCTCAAGAAATGAACACCCTCTCATACTATCCGAGCCCTTGTGAAGTCAAGGCATTCACTGAAGCTGCAATAGGGGCATGCGATGCGCTAGATGGCGTGGAAGATAACATCATCTCGAATCCGTGGAATTGCTCGTTCTCTGCGCTTGATATGGTTGGGCAAACATATTCTTGCGATAATGGGATTGAATATACTTTTACAGCTGAAGGTGCAAGGATTGTGGAAGCTGCCTGGACCGGACCGAGGAACGAATACGTTTCTTCGTATCCTTATAACAAGGATGCTGATCTGATCAGTGCCATTATTACGACCAAATGCGACGATGAGGATTTGCAGAATTGCACAAGAATTGCTTCGAATGTCGCTGCTGGCGGATTATCTTCTTCATCCACAGACAGCGATCTTCTTGGAACCTGGTTTCAGTACTTCATCGCCAAGGATCCAGACTTTGATGTCAAGAATATGACATTGGAACAATACTACGACTTCCTGCGTCAATCGAGTAATGAATGGGCATACATGCTTGGAGCTGCTGACCCGGATCTTGACGCCTTCTATAAAGCAGGTGGGAAATTCATCAGTTGGCATGGGTTGGCAGATACAGTATTGCCTCCTGGTAGCACAGCTGCTTATTATGACAAAGTCTACCAGCTCAATAATCGAACTAAGGACTTCTATCGCCACTTTGAGGCTCCGGGTGTTGGACACTGTTATGGAGGCTATGGGCCAATGCCGAACGAGGCGCTTGAATCTCTTATTGATTGGGTGGAGAATGGGACTGCGCCTGAGACGTTGCTCGCGTCGTCCGCTTCGACGGGAATCAGTCGTCTACTTTGCGCGTATCCGTTGCGTCAGGTCTACATTGGTGGAGATGTGAATGTCACGAGCTCGTTTGTGTGTGAATAGGGATATGCGCTGTTGCTAGAAATAGCCTATATGACTAGGCTTAAGAGAGCCATCCATGTTATGGCTTGAGGGACACAAGCAAAGCGACTTTGAGCTGCAGAGGAAGTTGTAGCAGTCGGCATCGCGCTTGTAGTGGTAGACGAAGAGGTGCTGGTTGAGTTACTGGCGAGCCGACTCTTGATGAATGAGAGTCCTGCTGAGGCGTACTGCGGATAATAGCTTAGATGGACTTCGAGACTGGTTCCATTCGCACAGTACTTGTCATTGGCATTGCAGTAAAGCTGGATAGCGTCGGTGTAGTTGCCGCAGTGAAGTTGATTCGATGGCCTCGGATCGAACTGTCGTCGGATATGTCAGCATCGTTCGGTCATGCAAGTCTCCTGGCCACTCACTCCCGAATGCGTAGCATTTCCAACATGGAACGGCTCGCCAACGGTAAACCGATCATCGCCTGGAAGCAACACAGCTTTGATGTTGAATTGCGCAATGGTGGCATTGGTGCTGTTGATGCCCATAGCGGGGTCGCCGCCGCCACATAGCGCGTCGTCGATGATCTTGCCGCCTTGCGAATATCCGACCAGCACGAGCGGAGTCTCAGGGCACTTTTGTGCGAAGCTGGTGACTTGTTTGGTCAAGTTTCCTACTCCAGCCTGCACGCTTTCTTTGTAGACATTGTTTACTGGAGTAATGTCTCCATCGGCTGGATAATCGATTGCTTCGGCTGTGGCACCGGGTATGGCCTTCAAGGTCTCATTGATGAAGCCGCCTGCTATGAAGCCAAGGCCTGGAGCCTCATATGTCCCGCGAGCTCCAAAAAGATGCACCGGAGGGCACGCGTCGCGGGTGTTCGGGGCACTGGACGCAAAGGTCATGAAAGTAAGAAGAGCGACGAAAGTTGTAGAAAACATGATGTTGGGCTAAGGACTGTTTCCGTCTCCAATCAACCCTCTTTTCATACCTATGCAGCAGGCTGCGCCAAGCTCTTATATGGAAGAACGAGTCTCAAAGGAAACGCGTGGTTAGGCTGAATTATAAAAACGAGCCAATGTCGTCACCGGCCGGTTCTGGTCATGGTTGCGCCAGCGCGCTGAATCCTCGAACCGTCCAGGAGAGCGAGACAATAGAATGTATCAAACGCACAACATCCGGTGGTATGAAACCCGGGCGTCGTAGAATGATCCGATACTCACCATATAGATCGGGAAGCTAAGTCTCCATTGACCTTTCCCAAGAGAAAAGGCAATGAACGTAGAGAGGAGTGTAAGCGTGTAGAGGCAAGAGCCAGTCTTGCACGACGTCTTTCGGGGTTGTATGATAGGGAAAGATCCGATCGAAAAGGACTAGAGCATGCTGCCTCATATAAGCCCGACTGACTGCGATGATTGTTGTACGGGAGTAGTCGCGTCGCGTCTTGTCGGTTGTACGAAGAACAGGGAGGTCAGATAGGCTTACCGCCTTGCCCCAACCAATCGGTGATCGGAGCAGAAGCCGGCGAGGCTGGCCGCAACAGCCGCCGAAAAAAAGGAAGAGCAGTCGCCGCTTGCTGTGTCCCTGAGGCTCTTCCGCGCTTCTCTCCGTCGTCATTCAAGGTACAAAGTTACCTCTAAAAACACAGCTTAGTAGCAAAGCAACCACTTCCTCCGTCATTTTTATACACGCATAGCCGAAGACACCCATACATACCTCCTCTCGGCTTCAGAGGAGGAACACAACAATAGAGCTGTAGATGCCTGGTACAGCGAGATATCTTGGTTCGAACGAGTATGGCTGCCGGTCTCGGAGATCAGCAGCATCGGGATACAGTACAGCAGAGTGAAAAGAGCAGCGACGAGCAATTTGAAGCCAATTCTGCACCGGTATTTGATACCAAATTTGGGTGGGGAGAAGAGATGAAGATGAAGGAGTGGAACACCAAGAATCTGAGCTCGCGGCTCGTAGTTGATGCAGGATGTGCTGTCGCTGCTGGAGCGGCTGTAGCTCCGGTTGTCAGCATGATTGACAAGTGAGCAAGTCTTTCAGAACACATTGTGCAGTTACTGACTGGGAACAGAGCCATTATGGAGAATGCCTCTGGCAAGGAGAAGCTCATGACTTCAATCAAGAACTCAATGTCTCAGTTGTTACTTCGGCCACATTTATATGTTACCAGCAAGCCTTTCGCACTCATTGTCATGGTTTATGGCGGAACATACCTCAGCGCCAACTTCCTCGACACCTTCAAGTCCACTACTCGCTCGAGACCCGCCAGCCACACCACTCACGGCCCAGCAAAGTTCGCAGCAACCAGCGCGGCCAATCTCAGTCTGACAATGGTTAAAGATAGCCAATTCACCAAGATGTTCGGAACCGTGTCCGCACGACCAGTACCGCCAGTCACCTACGCGTTGTTCGCCATCCGAGACTCGATGACTATCTTTGCATCGTTCAATTTGCCGTCAATGATTGCTCCCAGACTCCCGATGACCGAGGCTGCTGAAAAGATCATGAGTAGGACAACTACTGCGCAATTCCTTGCGCCAGCGGCCATACAGCTGATCAGCACGCCATTCCACTTGTACGGTCTAGATTTGTATAACCGCAACGGCGGCACACCATTCAGCGATCGCCTGAACAAAGTTCGCATCGATTGGTTGAAGAGCAGTTTGGCACGAATGTGCCGCATCGTACCCGCCTTTGGATTCGGCGGCGTCCTGAACAACAGCTTGAGACTGCGCTTTCAGAAGCAGGTCGAATAGACGTAGATTGGAAAGGACAGCCTGAAGATGAGCAGGAGTCAAGAGTTATAACATACATCGCTTGGACATACATCGCTTGGATTGTGGGATGGATTTTTGGTCCACGTTGCTTCGCTGCGGATGCTGCTGGCCACACATTGAGGCGGCATGGCGGCGCTCCACATTCGTTGAGAGCCGAGTTGGCGACGCAAGCGAGCCACATGGCCAGCGGCATGCGCACAGCTCGAGAGTTTGAATGTTTGTTTGCATTGCACAGGAGTCGGATATGTGTTACCCGCTGTAATATACGAGGTGTACAATAGCTTGCTTGTTCCGAGGAATGAGGAGGCTGGTAACAAGGGGCATAGAGGTCGTGTCACCACACTCCCACGCAATCCATTCTTTCATGTCTCAGATCTGTCTTAGAACTCTCAATGAGCTGTTGTTGAGCATGGCCAGAAATGTGCTTCGTCCGTTTCTGTAATGCCGAACGTGCCGTGTACGAGTGAAGCTTGGAGCAGTGTTCAACTGGGACAGAGTGCCTGCTCCTGGAGCTTGTGGTACACGATCTTCAGCTTAAGCTTCGGATCGTTAGGACTCTGGCGTGAAACGTCTTCAGGGCGTTCCGATAGCATCGATCTCAGCAGCTTCGACCCATTTGCCTTCTGTAGACTTCTTCCAAACACGGCTAGCCCCATCGTCTCCAGTAGATAGCAGCATGTCTGCCATAGGTGCCCATGAGACTCGCCAAGGGGTCTGCTTGTGGGATTCGAGCTCGGCAACTAGTTTCACCTCCTGCTTCACTGCTCCTGGCGCGCCAGCATTGTCGTCGCGTCTGCCACGAGCGCCACCAGCAAGTCCAGCTCCGATACCAGAGCGAGCGGGTCTTGAAACTGGAGTGTGTGTCTGTGGTGTATCATATCCTGAGGCAGAGCCATTCTTAGATGTAGGCAGGGAGGCGGCGCCAGGAGTATAAAGTTCATAGATCCGGATGAAACCATCCTTGCTTGCTGTAGCGATGGCATCGAAGCCTCGCATACTTCCATTGGCCCAATCCACATCTCGAACAAGGTCTTTCGCGCCTTCCAACGTTGCAGCGATATAGAATTTGCGCTCCTTGTCGGTACGGAAGACTTTGACCGAATTGCCTATGGCAACTGCAAGACTTAGACTTTTTCGATCTAGTCCTGCAAGTACCGCTGGCCAAGCTGGAATCTTTTCCTTGTGCCAGCTCACACGAAATGCAGTTTCTTCGGTCCTGGGGGGCGCTGGCTTGCAGATAGGTTCTGACCACATTTTGCGCCAAGCAGACAAGTCGTCATGGTCTTCAGGTTCGCAGACAGTCAGATGTCCGTCACGAGTGATTACAGCAAGATAGCTTTCGGTGCCGATATTCTTGAAGTCGAGACACATGTATGGTATGCCGGTCTCAGTCAATTGCTGATAGATCTTCTTGAATCTTCGTCCGGAATTGTGAGCTTCATTGACATCTTCTTGCCAGATCCTCAGATAACCATCGTCGCCAATAGTTGCCAAATGCTCTCCTACGAATGGTCCGTTCCACTTCACATCGGTCACTTCGGCATCATGTGCTGTCCACACATCTGTGACGATCCATTGGCCCGTCTTCTCGTTGCGGTCCCAGACCTTGACTTTGTGGTCGGCAGATGCCGTGGCCATGCGCGTGCCATAGTAGTTGTAGTCCACGGAGAGCAGCAGATCCTGGTGGCCATGTGAGAAGCGGTGAAAACCATTACCAGCCATGTTGATACTGCAGATAATTGCAATGCAGGAGCATGCAGTTTAGGGCAGCACGACTGAAGTCATGCCGTGCGGATAGATGCAGACTTCCTCCAATCGTTCACACATTTCCCGCGAGTCAATGCAGGTCGCACAGTGCCATGTGTCGTACGCAGAGTGTGAAGTTCGGAGTGGGAGTCTTGGTCGTGTGCAACCCGGACGCGATGGAGGAAAGCGCGCCAAGAAAGCCAGGCCGAATTGAGTTTAGATGATTTGCAAGGGTAGGGTAGCCTCCAACTGTCCTGTACTTCTTCAACGGACCATCAGAGAAGCGAAATGGAGGGCATCTCATCTACAATCGCAGGAGCAGCATGGTTATGGAGCCGTTAAACAAATCCGAAGTGTACACGCTGGGCATGTTCGCGGCGGCATGCCTGGCAGTGCTCTCCAGCTCTTGGCGCAACGAAGGAGAACCCTTCTACGCGTCCTTGGCCATCAGTGGCCTCGCATACGCATTTTCGTACTGCATCATAAGATGGACGGGCGATGTGTTTCTCGCGCGAGGCTACAAGGGCAAGGACAAAGGCAAGAAACATGAACCTGAATTGTGAGCAGAACCGAACCGCTTGCCAAGTGACTGCCGCTGACGATGCCGAAGGCCAGAGATGATGGGTCTGATATGCGCCTTGGTATATCTCCTGACTCTCGTTTGCTTCCTACCGTTCGCTTTCAAGCATGACATTGCGGAAATGACGTCTGGTGCTGATGACCAGGGTCTTGCGTTGGAAGCACAACAGATTGAGACAGGGCGCTTTCTCCACCGGTTTCCGCTGGAAAAGGTTTGCGGGATGACTTCTCCTGTATGCAGTGCAACACAGCTAACCGCCTCGTTCAGCTCGCATCATATGGTTTCGCATACGGCACGTTGGCCTCCACGACACTGCTCGGAATCCTGGACGACTCGTTCGACATGCGATGGAGACACAAATTCTTCATCCCAGCGTTCGCTGCATTGCCCATGCTAGCACTGTACTATGTCGATTTTGGTGTCACTTATGTTGTGGTACCACTCCCTCTGCGTGGGTATCTGGGCGAAGCCATTGATCTTGGTGGGCTTTATTACCTCTACATGGCTGCCATATCGATATTCTGTCCCAACAGCATCAACATCCTGGCTGGAATTAATGGCATTGAGGTCGGTCAGTCACTTGTGATTGCAGTACTGATTGCATTGAACGATGCGTTGTACCTTCTACCAACGGTATCGCAACCACACCCAGCAGCGGAGTCGCATCTGTTCAGCATCTACTTGCTTCTGCCGTTCATCGGTGTCTCGCTTGCGCTGCTGAATCATAATTGGTTCCCTGCCAAAGTCTTCGTGGGCGACACCTACTGCTATTTTGCGGGCATGGTGTTTGCCGTGGTGGGCATCCTCGGACACTTCAGTAAGACATTGCTATTGTTGCTCATTCCTCAAATCTTCAACTTCTGCTATTCAGCGCCGCAGTTGTTTCATTTGGTACCTTGTCCAAGGCACAGATTACCGCAATTCAAAGCTAGCACAGGGTTGCGGGAACCGTCGGTCGCAGAATTTGCAGTGGACAAACCGATCCGCCCTTTCATCGGTGAGGTGCTCAAGATCCTGCACAAGCTCAAACTCATCCGCGTCAAAGTGGATGACACCGGCCGGGTCACGGAGGCGACCAATATGACCATCTTGAACCTTTGGTTGGTGTGGAGGGGCCCTCTACGAGAGGACCGGCTGGCCTTGGAAATTTTGATCATGCAGTTCGCTTGCGGTATCGCTGGCCTGGTCATTCGACATTGTCTGGGTCGCTGGCTGTTCATACCCGCGGACAACCGGTTCTGACGGCGACTTGGTTTTGTTTTGCGAGCGACCTTGCGTGCAGACCCAAGGCTAGAATCCACTAGATAGATCCTTCGTGGTTACAAATGCTCAGTTGTATGCGCCCAAGGCAGGCACAGTGGAGCAGTACAAGCACATGGTAATCAGGCATGGTGATGGCGGTGATGCCGCTGGACGAATGGCGCGCATCGAGACCGTGGCCCTCCCACTCTCAGTGAGCGTCACTTGTTGGTTGCGTGCGTCCCGAAATGAAGCTGAGCAGCGCGTATTGCCGCCGTGTGTCCGCACGAGTCTATCCGAAACGACAGGCGTCAAGGCGTAGGTCGCTTAGAGTTTGCGCTAGCCGGGTAAGCCGCTAGAGACGCAGGAACACAGAAGACGTACTTCGCAAACGCTGGCCTTGGTGCTCTCCAAACACTGCGCATCCTTGCATTCCTTATCGAGGTGCGCTCCGCCAAGGACCCGCCTGCAGTCTCAGCGCCTGTTCAATCCCGTGCAAATCTAACAGCGTGCTGCACAGGAGGTGCGGGTGGGGCACCTGAACAGACAACGTCTAGCTCGGTCATGGGTATTCTGCTCGACTTGCACCAGGCTCGTGGCGTCGCTCTAGGTACCTAAGTACCTGAGACCTGCACACCTACTTCTTCACTTCTTGTGTCCCTTTTGGTCCGTATGCAAGTCGTTGCATAGACATCAACACGCCTCTGCGAGGTCTGGCCTGGTGCTAACACACACTCCTTCGACCCAAGTCACTCATTCAAAAAGCTCATCAAGAGCGTCCATTCCTTTTGGAACGATACAGCATCGACCACAGTCACTTCATCGACATCCGCCAGCAGCTCTGAGAGCGCGGCATCCATTCTCTCAACACCAGACACAGACCGACAGCACGTACCAGACACATTACATCGACAGATACATCCACGATGTTGACCATCCTCATCGCCGTCCTCTCGGCATTGGCCTTCCGGGCTGCGTCCGCCGGAACGACCGTCATGGCTCATTTTATGATGATGAACTCCTACGCATATGATCAAGATATGTGGAAGACTGACATGGCGGCCGCTCAGCAAATTGGCATCGACGGCTTTGCGCTCAACTGGATCCCACCCGACTGCCAAGGCGACGAGGGCTGGGTCGTCGATAGAATTGACGATGCCTTCTCCGCCGCCGAAGACATGGGCTTCAAGCTCATGTACTCATTCGATATGAGTTACAGCGAGTGCGATTATTACTGGAACCAGACCTTTATGCAGGAAATGATTACGAAATACGCCGGCAGCTCAGCCACGTACCGATGGAACAGCAATATCCTCGTCTCGACATATGGTGGCGACCTAGTCGACGACCAATACGGCAACGAGTTCTTTCAAGGCCTCAAGGACAACATGAAATACTGGAACAACGCCATCACCCTTGCGCCAGCCTTGACCTCCTACTCGATGAACGCATACGACAACCCGCAGTCGGCAGCGTCGAGCCTTATCTCCGACTACTCCTCGATCGATGGATACTTCAACTGGCAAGCGTGGCCTCTTGATGTTGACAGTAACATCACCGCAACACCCGACCAAGCGTTCCAGAGCGCATTGAAGAATGCCGGCAAGACGGGTCCTTACATCATGGGTAAGTGAGGCAAGGGATTTTGTCTCGAAAGAACAAGTGGCTGACACTAGTTTCCTCTAGCGATGTCACCCTGGCAGTATAAGGACCTAAACAATGGCAACCCTCTCGACGCTTGGGTTGCATACAGTGACATGCTCTTCCCGAAGCGCTTCCAACAGATCACGAGTAAAGATGAGGTTCAGCCTGACATCATCGAAATCTTGACCTGGAATGACTTCTGCGAGTCGCACTACATCCGCGACCTTCCATCTCAAGATGAGACTGCGAAGGACTACGTCGAGCTGGGTGACATGGGTGCATACGTCTGGGGTCAGAACCACGCCCCGTGGCGCATCATTGCCAAATACTACATCTCCTGGTGGAAGAACGGCAGTCCGCCAGACATTACGATGGACCAAGTAGTTTTTTGGCATCGCATTCATCCCAAGGCAACCGTCTGCACTGGCGGCTCCTCTACTGGCATTCGAAACAACGAGTTCCCTGAAGATGCTGTCTTCGCATGGGCTCTCGTGAAGGACTCTGCTACCATTTCCATGTCCGTGGGCAGTAACAAGTACTGGACATTCAAGGCCGACAGCAGTGGTCCATCAATGGGGTTCGTGCCTTTCCCAGCATACGTATCAGGAGACGGTGTCACACCTGAGGTCTCCATTGTGCGCAGCGGTAAAGTCGTTGCCGTCGCGGAGAGCTCCGTCGCAATCTCGAGCGATTGTGCGTGGCAGAACTTCAACCCAGTCGTCAATCTCGTTGGGGATGGTGAGTCAGATCATTGAAAGTCCGTTGAATTCAGAGCGACTAACCACCCTGTGGACTCTTAGGCATTAACCATGGTCTGTGACCGGGTTGACGACTGATTCACTTCTCAATACCTGCAACATTTGCATTGCGTTGCCTTTTTTCCACTTATGCATAGCCTGCGGCTTACGTTGTTTGTACGATCCTCACGTCGATCACGGATGAAGATAGAGTCTAGAGATTAGCGAGGTGTTGTGGGATTGACTCTTCGCTTGATGGTATTTTGATTGGCTTTCCTTTGCTCTCTTCAACTCCGCGTTAACCACTGATCTGTGCCTTCTGGTCGATCAACACCAGCTTCGCGGCCGCCTTGTTCCCAATCTTCGCTAATACGACGACGATGACATTGTTTACAACTTTGCCAACGCCACCGTATAGCGCTTTGGGAGGCTGGAATGGCACGAACGAGAACTTCGCTTGCCATTGACCGTCGCTGACAGTCACGCCAGACTCTGAAACAGCCTTTCCATCGACAAAGACCTCGACTGTCGCTCCTTTCGAGACATTGCCTCCCACATCGAGCTCTGTCTCGCCAATGCGCTTTGCACTTGATATGTCGACAGCGACCCCTTGCTGCTCAACCTCAGGCTTTGCCTGAAGGTCGATCTGATCCGACTCGAGCGCAGGTGTTACAGGCGGCGCGATCCTGCGCCTGGTATGCTGTTCGAAGTCGTAAGCATATCCCAGTAAATCCACGTCCTGGCCATGCTTGCCAGCAAACGTCAGGTTGACTGGCATCTGAGAAGCTTCCAAGAGACCCATCGTCACTGATACTGTAGGAACACCCATATGCCGTATCGCTCGATTGCCATTCGAATACTTCACACCATTCTGCAGCGCATGTCGAGCACTTTCATCGTTGGTATCCACGTCAGCCTTACCGACATCACCTGCCGCGGGAAATACCACGACATCGATGCCCTTCTGGTCCATCCAGTCTTCCAGATCACGCTTCCTTTGCACCTCGAGTGCTGGCAAAGCCTCAGCTATGCCTTCAATATCCCAGATGGATTTTCCTTCTGGACGATTCTTCGCCCTCTCAATCAAGCCAGGATAGTCCATGAAGTTCTTGTGCTCCATGTAGCGGTCCGGAATATATCCTTCTGGTCGAGGAAACATGTTTTTGCCATCGACGCTGCCCAAGCCTGGGTAATTGGGATCTCCATTACTTTTCAGGAAGTCGTCCCAGAGGAAAGCCACCAGCTCTCCTCTCTCCTTGGCGTTCCAATCTGGCTTGAACCCAACGACATTGTTTGCAATACCTGTGACGGAGTCATTTTCGTAATTCGTCACCAGAGGGAAATCAGTCTCAACGACAGTTGCACCCAGTGCTTCGAGGTCGCGCTTTGCTCTTGTCCAAAGACCGATTACACCTGGTGATACCACTGTAGGCTTAGCTTTGGGGTCGTTCCCGCCGATGTACATCAAGGGCGCGGCTACCTTCTTGCCTTTCAAACACCCACGCGCGGAGTCCTTGATTGTAGAGAATGACGATGGCCTTTCCACATGAGGTATCTTGACATACGATTGTTCTCGCCAAAAGTCGCCTTCTTTGGTCTCATCGACTGCGGTGAGAGAATCCAGTATGGCAAGCATATCTTCAACAGTTCTGGTATGAGGGACGAGCACATCGCACGTTGGGTAAAGCGGCCAAGTTCCACGAGGTGAGATCATTGTCCGAGACGGAGTGTATGCGACCAGTGCATTATTGGAAGCCGGAGACCTGCCCGAGGAGACGGTCTCTGAGCCAAGTCCGAAAGCCGCAAACGATGCTGCCGTCGATGTACCAGAACCATTTGAGGATCCGGACGAGAAAGCAGCTGTGAGATAGTTCAGATTGTATGGACTTTCTGCTCTACCATGTACGCCTCGGTGCATGCCACTGGCCATCATTGGAGGAGTATTCGTTCGTCCAATACAGACGGCACCAGCTTTACGCAGCTGCTCGGTAACAAAGGCGTCTCTACTCGCCACGACATGTTCTAATGCAGGAGCACCGGAAGAGCATGTCATACCCTTGTACATCATACTATCCTTAAGTGTGTATGATATGCCATCAAGAGGACCAATGAGTTTCCCAGCTGCCCGCCTAGCATCAGACGCTGCTGCTTGATCGAAGACGTCTTCATTCAGGATTGGGATGGAGTTCAAACAAGGACCTCTGGCATCGTACCTTGCTATGCGTTGAAGATACTTGGCGACCAATTCTACGGAAGTGATCGATCCGCTAGACAGAGCATGCTGCAAGTCCGCTATGCTCGCTTCGACTAAGTTCTGCCAGAATATGGTCAGTATCTCATCGTGATCGACGGAAGTGTACATACGATCGACATCTTTGGATTCAATTTTGCTTATCTTGATAGTTTCTGTCTATCTGATTCCCCGAACGGTATGCAACAAAGAGAACTCAACCCCATCATGTGAACCAATTCACAAGGCTATATAGCAAGTCTCGGAAAGACCTGCTGTTAACGATATCGCGTACCACAACATTGATGCCAAAAAGTAGAGGCGTAGCCGCGTAACGCGACCGCTCGGAAGTCGGCAGTAACCCTAATAAGCTTAGTATGACTTATCAGTTGCCGGCGCGACTGTACTAAGTAACGCGCGACCTCTTCGACTTAAACATCTCTATAACAATATTACAACTTGTATACTATATTTAACTATCTACTACTCTATTACTTAGCTAAACTATTAAAATATTACTATAATATCGCTAGAATAGTTAATAACTACCTTACTAACGTACTAGGATATAAGTAGTACCTTAAGCTATATAATACTACTTCTAAGAAACTCCTAGTAATTAAAAGTATAAGTAAGCTCTATTATATATATTCTATAATATATTAATATCTCTATAAGTAACGTATAAGATTAATAAAAAGACTTATAAGACTACTATATACCTACTTATATACTTAGGTAAGAAAGTATATTACTTTAAAGAAGATAGTAAGAAGTATATCTATAGTATAAGTTTAAATTTTAGAATATATTATAATAAAGATACTAATAGGTATAGTATAAGCTATAAAATATAAAGAAGTATATTAAGAGTAACTATAGCTTAGAGGTAATAGTTCTAGAGTAGTTAGAGATATATTATAAGTAGGCTAACTTATAATAGTACTTTAGTATTAATAGTAGTAACCTAAAGATTAAAATAATTAATAGAGAGATTAGTAAGACTAAATATAGTTTTAAGCTCTTTAGAATATACTAATAAAACTAAAGTTTTCTATAATATACTAGATTATAAAGAGTAGACTTATACTTCCTAGGCTAATAACCTAATAGCTAATTAAGTATAATAGACTTCGCGCCTCTTATTAATATATCTATAAGCTAACTATATCCTAGTACTAAGCGTAGTATCTCTAAGTCGAGCTACTTTTATACTCTATTAACCTCTTTTAAGTACTTTATTATTATAGTATCTAAGCTAGCTATTAAAGGATCTTAGAAGACTACTACTAAAAAGTAAGAGATATAGAAATATTCTAGATATATTTAGTTAATACTAATATTAGTATAGTAAGAAAAAGAGAATAATAGCTAACTAGAAACTTATAGAGAAAAATAAGTAGAAAGTACTAGAGTAGATATACTAGAAGAAGTAGAAGAAGTTAGATCGCTACTACTAGAGGATAGTAGATAAAGATAATAAGAATAAGCTATTTAAAGATACTCTAACTCTTCTATAAGATAGTATATAAGATAGTAGTACTTAGCTAGAAGCTAGTAGTAGTAAGACCTAAATAAGAGCTAAGTATAAAAGAGCTAAGTATTAATAGGTTTAGGATAACTTATAGATATAATCTTAAATAGTTAGAAGGTAGTAAGCTTTCTATAAAAGCTACTATACTAATAGATAGAGTTCTTATAAGTAGATAAAAGAAAGTAGCTAAAAAAAGCTAGTAAGTATAAGTTTTATTTCTATTCTATAATATAATACTTTCTATAAAGTTATTATAACCTAAATAGTACTATTTCTAGCTTACAGAATACTAACTTTATAGCCTAGTTATTATTATATCCTCTAATAGTAAATCTGCAAGTAACTATAGTAGAAAGTACTTATATTTAAGAAGTTATAGTAATATTAAAGAAGCTATTATAAAGATATTATAGATATATAATATAGAGCTACCTTTTAGAGCTAAGAATATAATAGTAAAAAAGAGATATTAAGTAAGTAATATTAACTATATATAATTATATTATAGAAGAGTTTTCTAAATCTAACTTTTCTAAGATTTTTTCTAAAGTATAGATAGAAGAAGTATTATAGCCTAAATATACTAAAAGCTTAGTAAGTTTACTACTTATATTATAGAAGTATTATTAATATATTACTAGTAGAGTAATAATTAAAGAAAAAAGCTAGAAGTTAGACTAAATATTACTTAAAGACAAAAGCTAAGTAGAAGATTAGAGTTAAAAGTATACTTAATAAAGATATTCTAGAGATATTTCTAATATATTATAAGAACTACTTCTAAGGAGGATATAGAAAAGTAACTTCTAGAATAGTATAAATATAAATCGAAGGATCTACTTCTATAAGTAAATAACTATAATAGAAGACCTTTATATTTATAGGTATATACTAAAACGTCGATAAAGTAGCTAAGAGGAGAGTAAGAAGGAAAGACCTAAAGTAGTTAGAGTATAGGTACTAAGCTAGGACAGCCTGTCCTAGCTTTTATATATTTACTATAGTAAATCTATACTTCTATTAGCTTATAATATTACCCTCTCTTTTTAAACTAGCTATATTCTTATAGTATAAACCCTCCTTTAACTAAGCGATAGCTATAGAGCTCTAAATAGTATCTAATTCGTCTATCTTATTATAAATACTTTCGCTCTTATAGGCTATATTAGTAGTATTAATATACGCGCTAGTACTTACTACTAATATAGTAGCTAGGGCTATTATAATACTATCTACTAGTATAGCGTCTACTAGAGCGTTTCTAATAATATCTATTTATTAGTCCCTATAGCTATTATAGTATTACTACTATTATAACTTCTAATAGAAGTAGATACGCGACTCTCTTTATAGGCTATACTTATATAGTTAGATTATAATAAGAGTATATAAGAATTGTAAGTATCGGCTAAGCTAGTTATAGTAGTACTACTAATAATAGTATTAATAAGCTTACTCTCTATAGGCTTATATAGTATCTAACCTTTTAGTAGCTAGAAGTTTACTTATTTAGACTTCTATAGATAATTATAATAAAAGTTAGCTATAGTAGTATACGTATTGTTTACTACTATAGAAGCTAGTTCCTATATAGCCTTAGTATCTAAGTAACCCTTCTACTTAACTAGATACTTTATATTCTAACTGTTCTATCTACCTTTAGAGTCTAGAATCTTCTCTACCTTATACTTATTCTATAGACGATTATCTATAGTATTACTTTTAACTTTAAGAGGTAGCAGGTATATAGCGCGATCGCTATAGTATAGGTAAAGGTATTTTATATAGAAGGAGTTATATACTATAATACGTAGTAGTAGATCGAGGCTATATATACCTCCTAAATTATTAGTAACTACTACTAGACTAAATTAGCAAATGTCTAACTTCTTAGACAGGCGTATAGTTTTCTAGTTCTTAGTAGATATATCTACTAGGTCTTCTATCTAGTACCTAGGAGAAGAGATTTAATAGTAGTTTATATTCTTAGCTTAAATAGACTATAAGAAGTTTAGCTATTTACAGAGATATTAATACGTATCTACTATCTATTAAGTAAACTTGTTTATACTAGTAGTATCTAGTTATTACTTTATTAGAAGAAGCTTCGATAGTATATCTATATAGAAGTTAATTTATAAGTACTTACTCTTTTCTATAAAGAAAGGTAATATACTAGTAGACTCTAAAGTATAATTGTTATAAGCTATCTCTACTAGAGAGTATAGGTCTATCTAATCGTCCTATATATAGTTAATATAGGTATAGAGATACTTTTCTATCTCCTTATTTATATTTTCTACCTAACTATTAGTCTCTAGGTAGAAAGTAGTAGAGAGACGTTATTCGATCCTAAGAAGTTAATATAGGTATCTCTAAAATACTAATACCTACTATATACTATAGTTAGAGGTTATTACTAGTAGGAGCCTATAGTATAGATAGAAATACTTAATAAATATATAGGCTATATATTCTACTTCTATTAAAAGTACTAGAAGGATATAGTATCCTTTACCTAGGTAGTCTATAATTATAAGGATATCTTTATAGACCTAACTATTATATAATTCTATAGAAGGAGGTAGCTATATAACAAAGTCTATAGTAATCTTATCCTATAGTATAAATAGTATTAGTATTAGTTGTAATAGACTAGAGTACTAGGTCTAATCGGATTTAGAGAAGTTATAAGTCGTATATCTAAATACGTAGTTATAGATAAACTAAGATATCTCTAGCTATATAAAGTTATAAAAGACTAAATTAAAGGTCTTAGTCTAGCCTATATATCTAGTACTTAGTATATCGTAGTAAGCGTAAGCAATAGTATTATAGAGATTATAGTCTCTAGGTAGTATAAATATATAGTAATTACTATAGCAGTTCTTAATATAAATTAGCCTACTAGTAGTAATTATATTAGATTTATATATATAGTAGAGGTATAGTATTAATATAGGTTCTCGATTATCGATCTAATATAGAGTAGTCTATATATCTTTATTATTATACGCGTAACAGATAGTAGATATAAGGGTACTATCTTTATAAGGTAGCTAGTTAGAGACTATAGTCTCTATTATAGAAAGCTTAAGGAACCGATTAGGTAGTAATAATATCTATACTTGTTAGATTAGCTAGAGATTGTCTCTAATAGGCTTGTCCTATAGGTAGCGTATTAGTATATTAGGTTTAGTCCCTTATATACTAAGTCGATATATAATTTTAAAGAAGAACTAGGAGAGGAACTTAGCCTACTATACTTAGCGTCGATTAAGCTACTTTATAGTTATAAAGTACTTAAGGTTCTTATAATCCGAGAGTATAAGGATAGGCTTACTTTCTATATCTATAAGGTTCTTAAACTCGGTTTAGATCCTATTATTATTACTATTATTAAACTTATAAGCTATAAGCTTAGGACGCTATTTCTCGAAAGCTTTAATAATAGCTATTAATTCCTTATTATAAATATTATAGTTATATTCCTAGGGATTTATCTTCTTTAATAAGAATATAATAGAGCGTAGTATACTATTAGGTCCTTACTATAATAATACTACTATAGTAACAAAGTTAGAAGTATTAGTTTCTAGTACTATCTCTAATCTAGGTACAAAATATATAAGAACTAGAGCTTCTATAAATGCCTTCTTAAGCGTGTCGAACGCTACTTAATACTCTACTATCTAGGCCTAGGAAGAACTATTCTTAGTATAAGTAAGCTTTATTATTAGTAGAGTAATTTGTAAGAAGTTTTAGATAAAGCGTTAATAGAAGTTAGTAAACCCTAGGAAAGATAGTACGTCTTTTACGTAATAAGGAGTCTCCTATTCTTATATAGCTTTAACTTTTTCTAGGTCTATTTAAATACTATTTTTCTCTATAATTAGCTCTAGGTACTTTATCTCTTAAATATAAAACTTATATTTATCTATATTAAGTTAGAAGCTAGTATCGAGGAGCTTCTTTATAACCTTCTCTATATATTAGTAGTAGGCTTCCTTATCGTCTAAGAAGACTAGTATATTATCGAGGTAGGTAGATATAATATTATTAAGAAACTCCTAGAGAGTATTATTAATATAAGATTAAAACGTACCTAGAGCGTTATATAAGCTAAAGGGTATAACTATATATTTAAACTAACTATATCGTATAGTAAATACTATTTTCTACTTATAGCTCTATATAATACAAATTTAGTTAAAGGTAGCGATTATATTAAGCTTTATAAACTATTATTTACTACTAATCTTATTTAGAGTATCTTAAATTAATAGTATCGGATACTAGCTCTTAACTATTAGTTTATTAAGTACCTAGTAATCTATATAGACGCGTA
>WRNY01000105.1:0-31662 GCA_012978405.1 Pseudocercospora macadamiae | reverse complement strand
CTAGTACTAGGTACCTTTAGTAGATTAGTAACCTTATTAATCTTCTTAGCTACGTTCTTAGAGTTCTCGATATCTCTACTAAGCTTAATAAATTCTATAAAAGGCTTATCTTAGTCTTAGATAAGTAGGTCTTACTAGTATCTCTTATACTTTATCTATATCTTATAAGAGTTAAGTCTCTTATCTACCTTTAAAGTAAGTTACTTATACTTAATCGAGAATTTACTAAAGGATAAGGTATCTTATCTAAAGTTAGAGAGAGTAGCTTATACTTTTAGTACTATATTATAGTCTCTATAGTCGGAATTAAACTCTACCTATAAGTCGTTAAGAGATAGATATCTACTAGTCTTATTCTATAGGTTAATTACCTACTAGGCTACTTTATTATACTATAACTAGATATAATTAATAACCTCTATAACTAGAGTATCTTTATTATAGTTATTTTATAGCTTAGCCTATATCTTAGATTTCTATATCTTATATAACTTAGGTAAGATAGGCTTACTTTTCTTAGTACTAGAGAACGTTCTAGAATCTAGCTACTTATACTACTTATATAAATTAGTAGTTCGAGTTATACCTAATAGAGTAACTAATAGGCGTACTATAATAGAGAGTATAATAGACGCTTATATAGTAATTCCTAGACTACTAAAACCTAGACTACTAAGACTAGAAGAAGTATAGTAGATATAGGCTTAATACTAGAGAGCTAGAGCTAGAGTAGAGGCTTCTATAGCTTAGATAATACTTTCTAATTCTCGAATATAATCGTTAGCTTTATAGATAGAGGTTTCGAAGTCGTTAATATCTTCTTTAGTACTACTAAGATCTTATTTAAGGTAGTTAATCTACTTTTATATTCTAGCAATTATAGCCTTCTCTAGATAGCTATCTTAGAGTCGCTTCTTTATCTAGAATACCTCTACTTAGGTATCCTTAAGCTATTCTTATATATACTTAGTCTCGGCTTAAGTATCTATATAGTTACGTAGCTACTTATCTCGATCTTTAGTAAGATCTTTTTACTTCTTATAGAGGTCTAAGGTCTTCTAGTAACTCTCTTATTTAAGTTTAATAATATAGAAGATTATATTAAACTATAGCTTAGGTCGTTACTAGATCTTAGAGATTAACTTAGTATAATCCTTAATAATAAAGTCTTCTTTCTAATATATAGCGCTATCTTCGAGCGGCTTACTAATAAATAGGCTCTTATAAACGTAAGAGTTAAAGTTAGCTACTTTAGAAAAGATATCGATCTTAGCTTTACTAGAGCCTACCTCGACTAGTAGTTTAGTAGTAGAACTTATAATAAATAAATTTGTTAGATATATACTTAGTATTATCTTCTTCTAATTAAGGAGGCTATTATCTTCTATTTTAGCTAGAACGCGTTATATATATAATACGTAAGTCGAGGCTACCTAGAGTTATAATCTTTTTTATAATTAGCCTTAAGTCTAAGTAAGAATTTCTAGAATCTAAGGATTCTTAAGCTAGATAGACTAGCTCTTAATTATAGCGTAATCGAGGTTAGATAGCTTTCTATTAATATTTATATTAGTAATTAACTTCGAGATAGGCGCGCACTAGTAGCTCTAATACTTCTACTATATAAGGTATATACTATCTTTAATCTTCTTAAAGTCTAGAGCTAGTATCTCTTTATTATTAGTAGACGTATTAAGTAACTTTAGCTTTAGCTTTAGAGTAAGACTACTAATCTTATCTCTCTACTTCTAGAAGTAGTCTAAAAACTCGAGGTCGTTCTTCTTTTTCTATTAATCTTTATATATCTACTAGTATTATATATATAGTAGTTTACTTTTATACTTAATTAGTACCTCCTTACTCTCTTACTAGGCTTAGGCAATCTTCTACTATCTAGTATAGTAGGCTAAGAAGCTATTATAATCTTCTTCTTCTAGAGTAGTAATTATAAAAATAGAATACCTAACTATCTAGTAGGCTACGCGCCTTAATCTAGGGAGTTTACTCTCGATATATACTTTATTAGAAAGCGCGTATAAGTAGCGTATCTAAATCTAAGTATAGTACGCTCTTAGTAATAAACCTCGAGTAGTATAAAGCTAGCGTATATAGTATATAAACTATTTTAATAGTCGGTCTATATAATATTAGAATAGTAATAAGAGAAAGGAATACCTATATATAGAAGGATAAGACGTAGATATAGTATCTAAGAGGAGCCTAAGAGCTTAGAGGACTAAATATAGAA
Organism: Pseudocercospora macadamiae; assembly: GCA_012978405.1. Taxonomy (NCBI): domain Eukaryota; kingdom Fungi; phylum Ascomycota; class Dothideomycetes; order Mycosphaerellales; family Mycosphaerellaceae; genus Pseudocercospora; species Pseudocercospora macadamiae. The sequence goes on along the minus strand of WRNY01000105.1, from coordinate 29,414 downwards.
GTCGGAGGTATAAGATAGCTTGTCCTATACTAAGTCTTTTATATACTTTTACGTATAATCTTATAGCTTTATAATATATTCTTATTTCTTCTTTAAAGAATATACCTATAATCTAATAGAATTTCTCTATATTATAAACCTTAATAGAGTTATTAATAATATCTTAACTACTCTCTTAGACCTTAAGTAAGAAGGTACTAATATAACTTATACTTACTTTAGTAATCTCTAAATAGTAGCTATAATATTTAGATTATATATTATAATAGCCTTATAGAAGCCTAGAAATAGTAGATATTATATAATAGAAATTACTAGAACTTATAAATATACTTTAGATATAGCTATCTCTATTAGCTTTTTACTCTACCTCTTTCTCTTTCTATTTCTACTATTAATATTTTCTAATTCTAAGCTACTTTATACTACTTACTATAGTAATAGTAGTAGAGTAGCTTATAAGTATAATTATATTTTTTAGCTATTAAGTAGAGAGCTAGTAACGTTCTCTATAAACTAAGGTTTATAAACTATCTCTACTTACTATATTAATCGTTATAGTTTAGTAATAATATAATATATATCTAAGAGTATAGATATATTACTAAATATATTATCTCTATACTATAAAGTCTATATTAGCTATCTATTAGTATATATCTTATTAGAGTATATCTAGTATATACTATTAAATCTAGCCTTATCTACGTTTAGTAGAAATTCTATTAATAGCTTTAAATTATAATTAGAAGTAAAGAAAGTATTATAATATTTAGATATCTAAGGTTTTACTAGACTCTATATAAGAAAGTATTCTATATAGCTATCTATATAGTTAATTATAGAGTCGCGTTTATACTAGCCTCTATACTAGCTTTTATTTCTATACTTATAGAGATTAGGTTATACCTTATACTACTATAGTCTATATAGTTTAATTATAGTACGCTCTTTAATTTAAGCTCTTTACCTAGTAATAGATCTATACTTAAAGTAATATAGAAGTCGACTTACTTAGATTTAGCTTACTTAGAGCTACTACTACTATAGATAGACTATATTTTAAAGAGATTTAATAGATAAATTCTAGCTATTATTCTATATATAATTAGTATATAATAACTAGAATAAAGCTAATATATATATATATTTTTCTATAGAATACTATTTATATACTATAAGTTATAATATACTATATCTAAAAGAAAATTATAAACGCTACTATTCTATATAGATTTAAAGTAGTTATACTAAGTATTATACTTAGCTCTTTATAGAATATAATAAATACTACTTAAATCTAGTATACTACTAGTCTTTTCTTTTAGGTCTTACTTTATAAATATAAGCTAATCTTCCTCTATAATACTACTTCTAACTTTCTATTTCTAGTAAATATATTTATTTAAAAGTACTAGTTCTTTAAAAATTAGCTATATAGATAAAGCTAAAGTATATATTTCTTTTAGAAGTTTATTAATATATTCTTAAATATACTATTATAAAGTAAATTCTATATAATAGTTTAATTCTAAGTACTACTTAGATAGACTTATACTTCTCTTATACTTTCTACTTTCTATACTTTTAATACTTACTAAATATAATAATATACTTATTTAGCTAAGTAAAGATATAGTAAGTAGATAGTAGATTAAGATTAGTAATATTAATAGTAATACTAAAAGTAAGTATAGATATAAGGTTAGTTCTTCTTTATTACTATAGCTTTTAACTATAGTAGACTTACTATTTATATTATAATAGTATTTCTTTTATAGTATTATTATATTTAGATCTATTTCTACTAGTAGATACTTCTAATATTAATAAAGATATATAGAATCTCTCTAGATATTATTATTCTATAGTCTAATAGCTTTAAAAGGCTATATAGATAGTAGTAAGAAAAGCTAGTTAGAGAATAAAGTTATTTATTTAGTTTACTAAGTATTCTAGAAAAATAGCTATAAAACTTAGATTATTACCTAAAAGTAACGTACTATCTTATAATAATATTATATTTTATATACTATTTCTAAAGAAAGTATAGAGTATATTAGCTTAATATTTTATACTAAGATATAGTATAGTAAGATAAAGTAATAATTAGATTATAAAATCTAGATCTATAGTTACTTTAAAAAAAGCTAATACTTTAGTATTTATATTTATATTATAGATACTAGTCCTATAAGTATATAATATACTTAACCTCTCTAATAAGACTATAGTAATTACTATAGATTATATTAATAGTAAATATCTTAAGATAGTCTAGCTATTAATAATAGATAAGTAGAAAAAAGATATAGTAGAATAATTATAATAAGTACTATTAAGTATATAATCTATTATATCTATATAGTCTACTATTAGTATATATTATAGTAGTCTAGTATATAATAGTTATTAATATATAGACTATACTATACTTTCTCTTATAAATAAAGCTAATTTTAACAACTTTATTCTTAATCTTTATACTATAATACTATATATAATTAAAGCTACTTTATAATAGAGCCTTACTATTAATTATATTCTAAAATTTATATATACTAACCTCTTACTATATAATATTATTATAGCTAATAGTAAGATTATAGTACTTATAGACTAGAAATATTCTAGATAGTATCTAGAATACTAGAAATATATAAAGTTTATTAAGTATAAAATAGACTATAGAGACTAGAAAGAGTATACTAAAGATATTTTTAATAAGTAATATTTAGATATCTTAGTAATATTTTAAGCTATTATATAATAGTAGAAGCTATAGATAGTCTTTATAGCTATAGAAGTTCTAGAATTAAGTTTTTAAGATTAAGATACTACTTAGTATATACGCTATAGTCTACTTAATATATATATCTCTCTAGTATTATATATAAAGAGTATTAATTATTATATCTAGTAAGGTCGTTTTGATTTATCTAACTCTTATATCTTTAGTCTATAGTCTTAGTATAATAATATCTTAAAGTACTAGGTAAATACTCGACTCTATACCTCTATAGCCTAAATCTAGTATAACCTATAGTATTACTATATCTCTAAATATATCTATCTTAGTAAATATAGAAGACTATTTAGTAGTATCTTATCTATTTAATACTTAACCTCTAGGAAATAGAACTCTATCTCTATAATTTTATCTTACTTATACTATAGCGTTAGCTACTATAGCCTTACTTTTATATATACTACTAGCTAACTATTATTAAAAATCTTCTCTAAATAGAAATAATATTTAGTAAGTTACTATTAGCTAGTAGAATTATTAAAATAGAGTATATTTATATTCTAAAGTATATTAATCTACTTTATCTATCTTATCTATAGCTATTCTATCTACTATAGTAGAACTTATACTATAGTTCCTTTTATTATCTAGTAGATCTTATACTAGATAATAAGCTTCTTAGGATACTAAAGACTATAGAATTAGTACTACTCTTATAGCTAAATAGCTATTTTAGCTCTATAGTACTATCTATCTTCTATTATACTTTAAGCTTACTAGAATTAAAATACTATACTATATATAACTTACTAATAGCTTTTTTAGTAGCTTATTTATACTCGACTACTTACTTTATAATATAAGTACTATATTATACTATTAGTATAAGTATAATATCTTCTACTTCTACTTATTCTCTATTACTAATATAGTTAATAAAAGATATAGTTAGGTCTATCTCTATATATAGTTATACTTATACTATTATAAAAACTATATTTATTAGTACTATCTCGAATACTATACTAGATAGTAAAACAAATCTAATAATAGTAATAACTATAGCTTCTTTACTTATATTCTATTCTAGAGCTAGCTCTATAATTATATCTATATACTTCTTATAAATAAGACTTTTATAATTAGAAGAGAGCTTTACTTATAGTATAAATAAATCTTTTATCTATATATTACCTACTATTATAAAAATAAGTAATATATAGATATCGACTTTATATTTACTAGAGATCTATAATATTAATATTCTTTAATATATAAGAAAAGATCTTAGTAAAGACTCTATCTTTTTTACTATAAATATTACTAACTCTAATAATATTCTAATAGACTATTACTATAGTAACCTAAAATAGGATATAACTTTAGGTATTCTAAGCTATCTTTCTTATAAGCTTAAAGTAATAGTACTATCTAGACTATAGTATAACTTAAAAGTCTCTAGCTAGATACTATTTATTTTTAGATCTATCTTTTATAATAGTTTAGTATAGTTTATAGTAGAAGTAGTAATTTAGAACTTATTATCTTTATAATACTCTATTAGTAAATAGGATAATAGAAACGCTAAATAAATCTTTAGTAGCCTCTTCTTTAGTAATTACTTCTTACTAAATAGATAGATAGACTATAGCTTTAACTATAGATTTATAAATACTTATAAGCTTACTATCTAGTTATAGGATTATAGTAGCGCTCTTTATACTTACTCTACTACTCTATATTCTAGATAAGAACTTATAAAAGTATTTCTTAGTATTATTATATATTAGAGTATTCTATATAAGTACTACTATACTACTTTATAATTTAAATTTAAAGATTCTAAATAGCTATTACTTCTTATATATATTATAGGTCTAATTAGAGGCTTTAAATTTTAGTTTTATTCTAACTATAATTCTATAAGAAGTAGAAAGATTTTATTAATAATAGAGATTAGTTTTCTTAATAAGCTTATAATATACTTTTACTTTAAACTTATAATAAAGACTATTTCTATTAATAATTATAACTATAAGTTTAACTATTAGGTCTAGATAGAGCTAGGTTTAAGTAAATTAAAGTATATAGATCTATTATTAGAAAATATATATATCTATAAGTTTAATAATATAATTAATACTATATTAGATATTAAAGAACTAATATCTATCTATACTATTAAGAAGTTAGTATAAGAAGATCTTAGGATCTAAAGCTACTTAGTATTAATTACTCGAATTAGTTCTTTAGTCTTAATAACCTATTATAATTTATTATAGATAGCTAATAGTTTCTATTACTTAGCTTTAGTTAAAGTAAATATAGCTTCTTTAATAAAATAGAAAGCTATATTTAACTAAGTATAAAGTCTATATTTATTACTTATTAATCTAGCCTCTTCTACTAGTTTTATACTTTCTTTTATAAGTAGTATACTACTTTACTATAGTTCTATATTTTATTCTATTAGGTTTAAGCTAGATTATATATAGAAGTTTTCTTTATAAAAATTAATTATAATATACTTTTTAGACTTAGATACTAATTTAACTTTTACTAGTTTCTTAATATTAAGAAGTACTCTAAATTCTTTTAAAAGAAGCTCTACTTTATTATAGAGCCTTTTATATAAAAAGATAGCTTCTTTTTATTTTTATTATAATATCTTTTTTACTATATTTTCTTTATTTATAGATACTCGATATAAGCTCTATTTAGCTAGTCTAGATTATATCTCTATACTATATAGTTATTATATAATAAGTATTTATCTTAGTAAAGTTAAATTAGAGCTAATCTTATTATATATATAAAGTAGTAATAATATTAGAAAAGTAAAAAGTTACTCTTTTAAATATAGTATAGCTTATAATTTTAAATATAGTATATAGGCTTAGTAAGTTAGCTAATAATAATAAGTTATATAGATTTAGTAATTTAGTCTAATTATATTATTAGCTAAGCCTATATATAGTTATTACTATTATAGTCTCTACTACTACTTCTTTCTATAAAGTATCTTTAAAGATTTTATAGTAATAAAATAAATACTTATATTTTCTATAGTAGATTCTAATAAAAGGAAATACTAGTATTTAAGATTTAAGTATTAGATTTAAAAATAAAAGTAGAAAGTAAAGTATATCTAGCTATATATTATAGAAAGGTACTATAATAGCTATAAATATATTTAGATCCTTTCTACTATATTAAACTCTATAGTAGAGTAAGATAATACTATATAAAGATAGCTACTAGATATTAATAAAAGAAGTCTAAGCCTAGTATAAAGTAGTAGGTACTAGTCTTAGACTTATATAACTAACTTAGTATATAGTTTTCTTTTAGGTATATAAAGAATATAAGCTACTAAAGTAATAATATATATATAGTAGCCTAAGTAAGATAATATAGATAGTTAGGTAGTAAGAGAGTAAGCTCGATAGTACTAGACTATACTAGAGGCTATTATAAAGATATATAACTTTATACTATCTAAACTAGTTTACTAGGCGTCTATAATATTACTCTACTTAAACTATCTTAACCTTAAATAAACGATTAACTAGTACCTAGCTATAATAAATAATAGTTCTATTATATAGGTTATAGTATAATTAATTATATATATAAAATAAATAAACTAAAAGCTTATATAGCTTTAAATTATAACTTATTAGATCTATAGTAGTCCTTAGGCAAAGTTAACTAAGTACTACTATAGATAGTATTTAAAACTATAAAACTTAATAGAAAATAAGATAATTAATTATATAACTAAGAATATTTAAGCTAGTAGTACTTTATAAGAAGCTTTCTTTTCTTTTAATAACTATAAAGAGTTAAATATTAAATCTTTAAAAGAAGATTATAGGTCTTTCTAAGTACCTTTATAAGAATGAAATTAAAGAACTAAATTAGACTTTTAATAGCTTATTTAAGTATAATTCTATACTTATCTTCTAGACTAGTATATCTTTATAGCTTACTAAGAATTAGACTTATAAAAATAATCTAAAGATATTTACTTTTACTATAGAATTACTATATACTAATAATAGCTAAAGAAGTTTTAGAACTTAAAAGTCTAAGAATAAGATATAGTCTAAATATATAAAAAGCTTACTAGAACTACTATATAGTTATACTTATAAATATACTACTAAATATTTATAGTATATAAAAAAACTTAAACTATTATAATATTAAAGAACTAATACTTAAAAGCCTAGAAAATAGTTAATATATAATATAAATTAACTATATATATCTAATAGTCTCTAGTACTATATAGTTCTATTATTAGATATAGCTAAGAGATTAATCTTCTAAGTAGTTTAACTTTCTAGAATATATTATAATTAAAAATATACTTATAAAATTTATATAGTATAATAGATTATAGAGACTAGAAAGTTTAAAGCTAGTAGGTAATCTTATATTATATTAATAATTAGAGAAGTCCTACTCTTTTATAGTAGTATTTTAAGATACTTATATAGATATTATATAGAAAAATAAAATTATAAAATAAGCTAAAGTTAAGAAGAAATAGTAAGTAATATATAAAAGAAAAGAAGTAAAGTAAGTTAAAGTTAAAAAAGAGTAGTAAGTAGTATATAAAAAGAAAGTAGTAAAGTAAACTAAAGTTAAGAAAAAATAGTAAATAGTATATAAAAGAAGAGTAATAAAAGTCGAGAAGAAGTAGTAGATAGTATATAAAAAGAAAGTAGTAAAGTAAGCTAAAATTAAAAAGAAATAGTAAGTAGTATATAAAAGAAAAGTAGTAAAGTAAGCTAAAGTTAAAAGAGAGTAGTAAGTAGTATATAAAAAGAAAGTAGTAAAGTAAACTAAAGTTAAGAAAAAATAGTAGATAGTATATAAAAGAAAAGTAATAAAAGTCGAAAAGAAGTAGAAGATAGTATATAAAAAGAAAGTAGTAAAGTAAGCTAAAATTAAAAAGAAATAGTAAATAGTATATAAAAGAAGAATAGTAAAGTAAGCTAAAGTTAAAAGAGAGTAGTAAGTAGTATATAAAAAGAGAGTAGTAAAGTAAGCTAAAGTTAAAAAGAAGTAGTAAGTAGTATATAAAAGAAGAGTAGTAAAAGTTAAAAAAAAGTAGTAGATAGTATATAAAAAGAGAATAGTAAAGTAAACTAAAGTTAAAAAGATAAAGTATATAGATAAAATATAAGGCTATATATTCTTACTATAGTAGTTAATAGAGCTCTAAGATTAAAGATACTAAGTATTACTTCTTTATATATTATTATTCTATAGTCTATTATCTATAGTTTTTAATTATATCTAAGAGAGAACTTACTCTATAGCTATATAGAATATTCTCTAGAATATCTATAATTTATAAAACTTAGCCTCTAAGTATAGACCTAGTAGTTATTTTATAATATCTACTAAATAAGATACTTTTATTCTTAATAGCTTTCTAATATATTATAAGACTATAGTTTATAATACTAGTAGCTATTATAAGGTATAGCCTCTAGTAGATTATATAACTTACTAGAAGCTATTATTATTACTAGTATACGCAATATTATTTAGAGAAGCTAGATATAGCTTTATATTATAATACTATTTAAATATTAAGTTAATAGAAAATAATAGCTCTACTATATTCTTTATATTAATATAGTAAGTATAGATCTAGAGCTATTAAACTAAAAGTATAGTACTTTTAATATATATTATAAAATCTTTTATCTTCTTATACTTTATAGATTTTATATTTTATTTACTTTCTATATCTTCTAATATTACTTTAGATTTATACTACTACTATAACGCGACTATATAGAGTAGTAGTTTCTTTAGTTTATTAAATTAGCGCTATTTAATAGTATCTATATAGAGTAGTTATATAGCTAATTATATTTAATATAGTCTATAATACTTAGCTAGCTTATATATATTTATTAAAGTCTATTTATAGTCCTTAGTATACTATATATTATTAGAGGCTATATATTTTACTACTAAATAGTACGCTTTAAAGTAATAGGTTAGGCTAAGTATTTATATAATAGTATATTTATAACTTTATACTATATATACTAAAAGAAACTATTATATATAAGAAAATTATAGGTTATTATAAAAAGTTAAGATTCTTTAAATATATAAACTATTATAAGCTATCTATAGTACTACTAGTATTATAAGTATTATTTAGATTTCTAAAGTACTAACTTATTATACTAATCTAGGCCTTATTAAGTATAAGTAAAATACTAGAAAAATAAAGTAGATTATTTAACTAGTATTATAGTATTTACTATAAGTATAAATACTACTAAATAATATTAGAAGCCTAGTAATACTAGAATATATCGAAAAGATAAGCTAAAGTATATACTTCTTTATTATCTTAGTATTATCTAAACTAGGTAATACTTATATCTCTTATACTCTAGTATTTTCGACTATACTAAAGTATCTAGTATATATTTTTATAAGAGTCTAGAGCCTTCCTTTTATAAAAGAGTAAATATTTAGCTTCTAGCTATAATAATAGAAGATAGAAAATATAGATATAAAAGTATAGAAAAGTAGGCTTATATATTAATATAATCTAAAAGTAGTTTATTAAAGAAATAATACTTATAGAGATTAATATTATTCTTATTTCTACTTATAAGTCTAGTATATTTCTTCTAGTACTATACTATATTTCTTTATCGAAACTAGATTTAATTAATAGTAAGCTAGAAAGATTAATTTAATAAGTATAATATTATAGCTTATAATATATCTAGCTACTTATATAATAACCTAGTAGCCTTCTTTACTAGTAACTTAACTAATTTAAAAGATATATAATTTATATCTAATATTATAGTATATTTTTACTTTAAGTAAGTTTCTATAGTATAGAGAAGTATATAATATATAGTATACCTTCTATTAATTAAGAACTATAATTACTAAGAACCTAGATCTAACTATAGATTTTTTTATTTTATATTAAAAAGAAAAGAAAGATACTATTAATTAGAACGAGTATAGAGATTATATCTCTTAGCCTATTCTACTCTATAAGTCTAAATAAATCTCTTTTAATTAAAAGATCTCTATTATATTATAAAGTAACTACTTCCTTTTATATAGTCTACTAAGCTAATCTTTATATAAAGATCTTTTATTTCTAATACTCTCTAGCTTAGTTATAAGATTCTAGATATTACTATTATTTATATAGCTAACTAATTTTAGAGAAAATATATTCTATAAGCTCTAGATAATTTACTTCTCTACTACTAAAGTAATAACTATATTAATAAATACTTTCTACTTTACTTTTATAGTACTAGATTAGTATAAGCCTATATACTAGAATTAATATAAACCTACTTTATAAATAGTATATATATAGTCTAGTACTTCCTTATAGCTAAACTATAGTATATTAAGTTCTATACTTTAAGTAAAGTTTTATATAAACTTAGTAGTATTAATCTTTTCTACTTTAATATATATATTTTCTACTTTATTAAATACTATATTATAGATAGTTATACTATCTATAGCTTATTTCTAGTAATCTAAATTTTACTTCTAATATATTTTCTATACTATCTTAGTATAATAATAGTTATAGTTAAGAAGATAATTCTAAAAAGACTAGATTAAGCTTTTAAGAAACGTAAGATCTATATACTTTCGAAGTTAGAGTATCTTTTTAAAATACTATACCTAAATATTATTATAGATATTTTCTATACTATAATAGTATAATATATTATAGATAAAGTTTAAATAAATATTTATAATATAATTAATATACTTTTTAGTAATAGTTTTCTAATAGTAACTTTAAACCTAATAGCTTATTAGTAGAAAGCTACTAGATACTAGAAAGTTTTCTATTACTTACTTAATAGAGCTTATCTATTATAAAAGAATTATAATTTTTTTATAATTCTTATTTTTAGTTATATACTATTATTTTTTATATCTATATAAAAGTAATATTATAGCTTACTAAAATAGGCTATATAGAAATTTTATTTAAAACCTTAAGCTTAGTATTCTAAATAAAGCTTCTTATACTATATTTTTTATTATCTAGTCTCTAGCTAATATAAAATTTATACTCTTTAAGTTATATCTATTAAGTAAATACTTTATTAGTCTACTAGAGAAGTATATAAAGTTATTAGATAGCCTAATTTAAATTAGTATTAAACTTAATAATTTTAGTACTTTTAAAATATTTACTTTTATAGTTACTATAAAGTATATTTTTACTAACTTCTTATATAGATTTACTAACCTCTATTAGATAATTATAATACTAACTAGTAGTTAAATAGTTATTACCTAGAGATTTTAGCTTACTACTAAAGTTAGTAATATACTTATTAAAAGCTTTAATAGTATATTATTTATTAGAAGACTATAGAGTATTAAGAATTATCTTAATTATAATTACTTCTAATATAGAATAGTAAAGAATTATTTCTATAGTAAACTAAATATATAGCTTATTAGCTCTTAGAAAAGTAATCTTAGTTAAAGCTTCTAGAATACTACTCTTATCTACTAGGAGTATATCTATATTAGAAAGTATTTAAGTACTTTAAAGGTATAAAGCTTACTAGCCGACTAATCTCTATATATAACTAGCTAAGATAAAGAGACTTTACTACCTAAGCTATAGATTCTAAGTTTATTAACTATATCTAGTACTTTATACTATCTTAGAGACTAGAGTATATCGACGCTAATTAAGATATTACTCTTATCTACTATCTCTATTAAGGAACGTTTACTAATAAGTATAAATTAAAAAAATAGACTATTAGATTTCTTAGAGATAGTTATAGCTATAGCTAAAATAGTTATAAATACTTTCGAAGTATTCTATATTAAAAGCTATTATTATAGAAGTAGAAGATAGACTCTATCTAGATACTAGGCTCTTTAATTATATATTAGTACTATAGTATAGTTATACTAAGTAGAAGAGTAGTATATAAATATCTACTATATAGTAGGTTCTAATTAAGTAGAGACTAGAAAATATAATCTAGTATAAGAGTAACTATAGTAGCTCTAGATTTAAAAATATTATATCTTTATAATAGATTAACTTTCTAAAATTTAAAAGAAGAGTAATACTTATATAAGTATTACTTTACTTACTTATCTTTTAACTTTAATATAGTTAGATATAATATATAATATAGAAATATAGTTATAAAAGTAGAGATAAAATAGAGTTTCCTAGAGCTATAAGTTTCTCTAGCCTAGTTTAAATATATTTCTATTATAGTAAATATTCTACTCTAGTAACTTCTAGTACCTAGCTATAATATCTCTCTAATAATACTCTAGAAGCTATTACTATTTATTAGTAGCTTTACTAATTAATATATTATAGTATAAAAGAGGTATAGGTTATATATAATAATATATTTACTTATAAATAGTCTTTCTACTCTCTACTTAGTAATTATAGTACTATAACCTTACTTATATACCTTAATAGTTATTATAATATTATAGAAGTATTAAGTACGTTCTAAAGGTATTAAATATCTAATTTATTTAGATTAAATCTAACTAAAATCTACTTAATTATAGTTATTTTCTTAATACTTTATATATTATCTTAGCTTATATTTAAAAGTATACTACTTAACTACTTACTAGCTTAGAAGGAGACTATCTAGTATAGCTATTTCTAGAGAAGATAGAGAAAGTAGAACTATTTATAACTATAAATTAGACTAAGATTACTATTATAGATAAGTACTAATAGCTATATAACTACCTACTTAAAGCTTAATATAACTATTAGTATAGAGTAATTTAAAGAATAATAATAAGTATAATATTATATACTATATAGAGCTTCTTTTTAAAATTATACTAGTTTTAGTATCTTTACTAGCTAGCTTACTAGTAAGCTAAACTTTAACTTTTAGTAGATAGGTATATCTATACTATAAGCCTAGCTAGTAGAAGAGACTACTCTATTTTACTAGCTAGTATAGAGATTAATAGTAATAGAAGTTAAGTTAATTCTAAAATTATAATAGTCTAGTCTACTAGAAATAATATTATATAACTAGAATAAGATAGTAGAGAGACTAATACTTAAGTATAAAGTTATTAAACTAGATTAATATATAGGTTACTACTACTATTAAGATAAGCTTCGAAAGTCTATTTATAATTATAAAAGAACTATCTTTATTATATAAGATAAGATAATTAGTATAGAATTATACTAAAATAGCTCTATTAGTAAGGTTTCTAATTCTAGATATAATACTTATAAAGTAAAGACTCTAAAAGTAGAGCTAATAATATTTAGAATATTAGTACTATATTACTATAATATTATATATATAGGATTAGTAAAGATAGTAAATAGAGTTATCCTAGCTTAGTACTTCTAGGATTACTAAGCTCTTAGTATAGCTACCTAGCTAGAGAATATATTATTATAAAAACTAATAAAAGTTTTATAGCTATAATTATCTATTTTACTTATATTATAGCTAGTATATATTAGAGCTAATAGCTTTTATTACTAGATAAAAGAAATATACTTATAGTAGTATAGAGTATAGCTAGAGTATATACCTTTACTATAACTATAGTTATATATTATATATATTAATCTAGAGTCTCTAAATTTACTTAGATCTATAGTAAGCTAATTAGATAATTATATAAAAGAATAGAAGTAGTAGTAGAAAATATTAAATAAAGTAAAGATTTCGAGATTAGCTCTCTAGCTATCTTCCTAGCTACTTTATAATATAAATATAATATTATATATATATAGATATATAGCTTCTAGAGATAAAGTATTAATATCTACTAGTAGAATTAATATAACTTAAAGCTTAGACTATAGAATTAGATATAAGAAGAGAATCTTATAGTATAAGTATATTAGTAAATTAAGACTATAGAAGAAAGTACTAGAAATAGAAGACTAAGAAGTAAGTTATAAGAATCTACTTAGGCCTCTTATCTATCTAACTAAATAATTTATAATATTACTAGTATATAATTTAGTATAGTACTTATTCTTAAGTCTACTAGAAGTAGATATATTACTACTATTATATATTTATATAGTATAATACTACTTATTAGGCTTTTTAATAATATTTTATAAGGCTATATATTATATAAGCCTAAGGCCTCTTCTAGTAGTTCTTTTAGTACTATTTTAAATTATTCTATATATTTTAGAGTAAAAGTAAAGAATACTAATTACTCGATTATATAATAGTATAGAGTTTATATTATAAGATATACTAATATTAAGTATATTAGCTTAGTATCTTAAAAGAAATATATTAGTACTTACTTATTAAAACTTTATATTAATCTAGGATTTATATAAGTACTATATATAGTTATAATATATATATAGCTTTACGACTTCTATATTATAATTACTAAGATAAATTATATATTAAGTTTACTTAACTTTAAAATTACTTTAATTACTAACCTAAGATTAATAATCTTCTAGTTAGTATTTTATAGTATATTCTACTACTAATAAGATTACTTAATATTATTTAAATTTATAGTAAACCTTAATAGATATTAGAAAAGTACTTATATAGTAACTTATCTACTTATATTTTATTAAAAGTAATCTAGTACTCTAATAATAGCTAACTATCCTTTAGAGAGCTATTACTATAAAATAACTAGTAGTAGATATATTAATTATAGAGTAATTCTATATAGCTTATAGTTATAGCTATTACTATAGAAAAGCTATTAGAGGATATTCTATTATTATAATAAGATATCTAATTTTAGTATAGATAGAAGTAACTTTCTTTATATTACTAAAGTCTAGATATCTATTCTTACTAGACTCTAGAGCTATAGATAAGATAGAATCTAGAGTTAGTAATAGTCTATATTAACTTTTAAATATTCTATTATAAAGTAAGCTAGCTATTTCTAGGCCTATTACTATACTAATATCTATAGATATAATAAATTATTCTATATATATTTTTATTATAGATAGTAGTAGTTTATATTTAGCTAGTCGATATAGATATATATATATTTATTTTATAGCTACTTTACTTATTTATTCTTATTCTAAGCTACGTTATAAGAAACTTATTCTAGCTAAAGGAGAGAATTATACTAAAAAGTATATATAACCTAAACTACTAACTTTAGAAGTTCTATAAATAAAAGTATACCTATATATCTATATAGCTTAAATAAGTAAGATTTAAGTATAAATATCTAGCTTATACTATAGTATAGATTATATATAGCTTTTTTACTACTCTTATCTACTAATCTATATACTTAAAGATATATATTATTATACTTAAAAGCTATAGATATCTATAGGTTTAATCTTCTAAGTATAAGTATACTACTTTTACTATATAGTATAATTATATTATATTTTTATAGTCCGACGTAGCCTATTACTATTAATAATACTATACTAGTATAGTAGTATAATAATATACTTAGCCTCTATAGAACTAGTTAGCTATTCTATCTTTACTTAATATAAGTAAAAATTATCTATATAATAAATATCTTAATTCTTAGAATTCTATTTTCTTATAGTATTAAATATATCTATTTATAGCTATAATAGTCTCTATAGATAGCTCTATATCTCTAAGTATTAGAATAATTTCTATAGAGTTACTATTATAGTTATAGTAGCTTTAGTTTATAAAATACTATAAGTATACTTTTAATATAGTATATTAGTTTAAGTTAGTAATAATAGCTATATTATTACTTTAATCTTTAGTAATATAGATATAATAATAGAGCCTAAATATCTATAATACTATAATTATAATATAGCTCTTAATAGGTTTCTTACCTATCTATTTAAAACTCTAATAATATATATAATATTCTATATTAATAAGCTATTAAGAAAAGTAGTACTTATATATTAAAGAGTAGATAACTAGTATACTATAATCGTAGCTATATAATACTATAGACTACTAGATAGCCTTACCTAATATTACTTATTTATAATAAGTAATAAGTATTAGCTACTTATAATCTTAGTATATTTATAGGTTAACTATAGCTATTATAGCTTTAGCTATAGTATTAAATTTACCTAGAGCTAAAGCTACGTCTCTATATTAAGAGCTTTATTTACTTTATTTAAGCTCTAACTAGCTAGAAATTATTCTAGTCTAATCTTCTACTACCTAGATAGTAAGACTAGTATATAAGAGATAGAGAATACTAACTTTTTAATAGAAAGAGTATATATTAATACTTATTATAGAGACTCTAAAAGATATTATTTAGACTTAAAATATAAAAGAGAAAAATATACTTAGTATAATATATAGATAGAAGGTTATAGGTAATCTATTATAATATAATAATAAGGAAGTACTATATATAGTAATAGATTACCTATTATTAATAGCTTAAGACTACTTTTTAATAGTACTTACTTATATTAAGTACTATACTTAGATATTAATATAAAGAGATATTTTAGTAGTAGTAGCTACTACTCTTATAAACTATTAGAAGTTTATTATACTACTATAATTATATTAAACTATTAGACTAGTACTAAGAATTATAGTAGTAATATATACTAAATAATATTCTTTACTAGATTATATAGATTTTTAATAAATACTAAGTAAATTATAACTTTAGTATAGCGCTTCTCTATTAGTACTATAATCTTCTCTATAGATAGAAATATATTTCCTTCTTATATATAGTTTTATAATATTTAGTAAGATTCTTTTTAAATTAGAAGTCTTAGCTATAGTTTCTCTATAGATAGTTAAAAAGTTATATATATCTTAAAGTACTTACTATAAAGATTATTAGCCTAATCTATATTACTTATTACTTATTATATACTATATCTAAGAAGATATAGCTTAGAAAATACTTAGAGTAGAAAGTATACTACTAGGTTAGATTACTATTACTAAAATAAAGACCTTAAGATATAGACTTATATATATTATAGATTTCTTTAGTTAAGATTAGAATAAATAAAGTAAGGTAAAAGCTAATATTAAAAGATATACTATCTATAGTAAATAAGAATATCCTAGCCTAGATATAGAAATAAGTAGTTCTAAATAAATAGTATTATAATTACTTTTTAAAGTATTATTTATAAGAAAAAGAAACTCTTTATAGAACGCGTTTTTATTTTTTATTATAGAGATTATAGTAGTAGAGTAACTTTAGTTATATTATAGAGGTAATAATCTTAATAAACTTATAAGATATAATTAATAACTATTTTATTTAAAACTACTTATAAAAAAGAAATAAGAAAAATAAAAGCTATTAGACTTTAGTAGACTAGTATACTATATATAAATAACTATATTTAAGTATATAATAGAATTATTATAGAAGAATAACTATATTTATATAGTAATAAAGTTATAAAAGAAAGAGATAGAAAGGACTATATATATAGGTTATAGCTAATAAATAGAAGAATAGAACTTTTAATAACTTAATACTATAAGTAAAATAGCTTTAGTAGAGAGCTAATATTATTTATATAAGTAAACTAGCTATAAAAGACTTAATAATTAATTATTAATACTCTCTATATACTCGATATTTCTATAACGTATCGATCGATTATTAAGATATATAGATTAACTTAGAGTACTTCGAACTACTAAGTAAAGAATAGAAAAGTCGATAGTAGGTAGTACTATTATTATATATAACCTTTTTCTATTTTATACTATAATATATTAACTAGTAAAGCTATTACTAAATTATAATAGTAGCTAAGGTATTACTCTAAAGAAATAGCTTATACTAAATATATTATAGTTAGCTAATCTATAATACTCTATACTTATAAATAGAGCTTAAAAGTAATCTTATTAACTAAACTTACTCTAGCTTTATTATATACTTATAGACTTAACTACTAACTAAGTATCTAGCTATCTAATAAAAGAAAGATATAAAGTTTATTATATATATAATCTAGTTTATTTATATTAGCCTATTTCCTTATTAATAGACTCTAGATCTTAAGATATTAATTATTCTTTAATATTTCTAGTTAAGTCTTACTAGAGTAGTAAATACCTACTTTATATAAATATATCTAGTTAAGTAGAAGTATTAGTAAATAAAATTCTTAAATATAATATTACTAAACTAGATACTATAGAGGTTATAGATATAAAAGAGATTCTTAAAAGTCTTATAAAGTCTATAAGAAGTCTAGTTTTATATCTATCTATTAATAGTATCCTCGAGCGTTTTAAAAATATCTAAAAACTAGAGAATAATAATAAGCTTAAAGATAGTATTATTAATTAATTAAAGTAGAAACTTAAAAAGAAAATTACTAATTATACTAAGATATATAAAAAGAGTTTTATAATTTATAATACTATAAAAAAGAAATTAAAATCGAAGTTATAAATAACTTAAAATAAGATTATAAAAGTAAAGTAAAAAATAGAAGAACTAAATTTCTACTTTTAGAAAATAATAAAAGATAATACTTAGTTAATAGATTATAGTAAAAAACTTTAAAAGTAGTTAAAATCTTATAGTAATAAGATTAAGTTACTAGAAAAGTAGATAAAGTAACTTAAAAAGTCTACTAAAGCTTAGTAAATATAGATAGATAAGCTAAAAAAAAATTTAAATAATTATAATAATTATTTTTTTTAATTAAAAAAAAATTAGAAAGTTTAGTAAAGATATATAAAAGGCTATATAAAAAGAAGTAATATATTACTAGAGAATTAGATACTATCTCTAAATTATTTATAGACTTAACTAATTAGGTTTCTAAAAATAGGTTAGTCTACTAGTATAAATATAGTTCTAGAGAATTATACTACTTTACTAACTATAAGTAGTATAAGAGACTTAGATAAGCTCTAGAAAATAGCTTATAATCTTATTAATAAAATATTCTATAAAGACCTACTAGTAAATATCTTATAGATATACGTAGCTTAATCTTTAGTATTAATTAATCTATTTAATTCTACTATATTAGAATAAGTAAGTATAGAAAGAATTAAAAAATCTCTTTTACTAGAAATATTTACTTTCTATACTATAAAGTAATTTAATTTCTACTAAATATATATAAGCTATTATAGTTTTAATAAGCTTAGCTTATATCTATAAAGCTTAAACTTTTTAGCTAACGTATCTTATACTATATAAGAGTAGTATTCGAGATCTACTAACTTACTAAATATTTAAAGAACTTCTAAAAAAAGCTTTATTTTAAGCTATTCTATAAGCTCTACTACTAGATAAATATAAAGCTATATTATATAGATATATTAATTAGATATCCGATTATCTATATAAGCTTATAGATACCTTACTTCTACTAAGAAGACTATCGACTTTTAAAAATAAGCTTTAAAGTATTATTAAAAATACTATTTATATTTAGTAAAAAATACTAAAGTTAATATATACTATAGAGGTATATTTTAACTTTAAGATATATAGTAATTAGAGTTAGTATTATCTAGAGTATAAGTAAGCTAATATTAGAATTTTAAAAGATATAAGATAGCTCTAAAATAAAAACTAGTTTTTATTTACTATCTTTTTCTAAATATTTATTTTAGATAATAATAATAGAGATCTAGAGACCTATAGTATACTATTTATAAAGTTATAGACTACTATAGCTATAGAGAAGCTAGAATATTAGAGCTTAGTTCTAGAATTATAGAGAGCTAACTTAGTTCTTATAAAAAGATATAGATCTTAACTACTTTTAGAATTATAGCTAAGGTAAAGTAACTTAATATCTTTTTTAGACTAAGAGCCTAGAAACAACTTTTCTAGTAGTATAAAAGATAATTAAGTTTATTATAACTAGTAATAAATATAGGAAATATTAGCTAAATAAAAGAATATAATATATTATATATAGTTAGTACTTATATAGTATAAGACTAGCTATAGCTAAATTACTAGAAAGTAACGTTTTAGATATTATAGTTATAAGATATCTATAAGAAAGATCTATTCTAGTAGGTTTTATATTTACTATATACTTATATTAATATTACTTATTACTATTCTAGATCCTATAATATACTATAATTTAATTTAACTATAAGTATAAATATAAGTATAAGTATAACTATAGATATACTATAAGAGCTCTACTACTTCTATATAATAAGGCTATTAGTAGAACTCTAGTACTAAGAAGCTTCTACTAAGCTTAAAAGATATAAAGATTTCTTATCTAAGAAAAGATAGTTCTATAGTATAACTTATATTATATAAATCTTTTAGTTATTAATTTAGCTAGGCTATAACTCTTACTAAGATTTATACTTTACTCTTTATTTATAATTACGCTCTTATCTCTTACCTTTTAGACTTCTATAGAACTAAATCTATCTCTAACTTTCTTTTTATACTTTAGATTATAGTACTTAATACTACTATTTAGATATAAAAAAAGATTAAAATACTTTTAATAGTATAAAATACTAGAAAGACTTAGTAGAGATAGTAGATCTAGTAGTATTACCTAGAGGTCTAGTACCTCTACTTTACTAGCTATACTTAGACTAAATTTACTTACTAATCTTTAGTATCTCTATAGCTAAATTAAATTTATCTTTTTATAATTCTAGTCTAAGTTATAAAAGTATCTAATAGATAGTAGTAAAAGCTTTAAAATAGTAGAGTATATACTAAAGTATATTAAAGTAGTATATAAGTTATATAGAACCTACTACTATTAGTAAAGAAGTAATTTATAAGAAGACTATTATTATTATATATAGAATATATAGTAGCTTCTATCTAGAAAGTAGATTTTAGAATTATTTAGCTCTAAGCTAAATATATACTAGTACTATAATAGCCTAATTACTTATTAATACTATTTTATAAATAGACTAAGATCTACTACTAAAGAAGATATTAAAGTCTATTTATAAAAAAGTCCTTAGGTAATATCTAAAGTAATATACTCTTTATTACTCTAGTTAGAATCTATATAATAGCTATTATTAATATTATTATACTTAATAGTAATACTTCTAGATTATCTCTAAGATCTAAGTACTATAAAAAGTAAATATAGAATATCTCTATATAGTAGTATAAACTATATATAGTATAACTACTATATAGAGTATTACTATTTTTAAATATAGCTAATTATATAAGAATTAGAAATAATAGAGTTCGAGTTAACTCTAGAAGTATAATAGCTTAGTCTACTAGAAATAGTATTATATAGCTAGAATAAGATAGTAGAAAGACTTAATACTTAAATATAGATACTTAAGCCTATATATAGTCTAGTATCTAAGACGTATAACTAACTAAATTTCTAGTATTCTAATAAAGTATATAGTAAAATATTAAGTATAGTATAGTAATATATTCTACTAGTAAGCTAGCTAAAATTTCTTAGTATAACTAACTTATATTATAGATAATTTCTTTTTATTACTATTAACTATAGAATTTTAAGATATTATACTCTTACTAGATTTAGAAGACTCTTCTTTATTACTCTAATATATTTAAGTATTATATCTAGTCTTACTATAGTTACTATATTAATACTAAGTTAGTAGTACTCTTTCTAAAATAGTATACTCTAAAGTATTATTTAATACTTTATATAGTTAAAATATAATCTTAGCTACTAGTTCTACTACTATACTATATCTATAAGTTATAATTAATAACTACTTTACTTAAGACTATAAGTAATAAGCCTATAGGTATTAAAGAGAGTTAAAAGTAGTATTTATATATCTAACTATAACGTATAGAATCCTATAGGCTAAACCTACTATATAGCTTCTAAATACTCTTATAGATTCTTTATCTATATATAATACTACTAAGTTAAAGAAATATACTTATTTTATACTATAGAGAGGACTAATATAATATATAGAGTTTAGCTATAATAAAGTTTAAAGTAATAGATATATATAAAATTAGTAATATAATTAGCTATATATATAGCTAGCTTCTATATTATAAGTAATAAACTATTAGATAGAGTATACTAATACCTAGATCTTAGCTTTAGCTTTTAGTAGCCTAGACTCTAGATTTACTACTTTACTTAGCTAAGAGTAGATTCTATTACTTATATCTAATATTTCTATACTTACTATTCTTTAACTTTTTTATTAAAAGATAGCGCTAGTACTAGAGCTCTATAGATTACTAAATTCTCTCTTTCTATTCTTCTTTAAGTACTATAGTAAGTAGTTAAAATAATAATTAGCTAAGTATATATCTACTATAATATACTAAAAGTACTATATATAGGCTACTTTAATAGCTATAAATAATTTATTAATTAGTAGTAAAGAGAACTTATATATAAGAATATTACCTAGTATATAAAAGTATATATCTAGATATATTATATTAGAATAAATAGTAGAAGCTAGCTTTCTAAAAATAATTAAGAATATAGAACGACCTAGCCTTACCTAAAGAACTATCTAATAAGCGCTATAAGTAACTATAAGGACTTATTAAAGAAGCTATATTAAACCTAGCTTTATAGAATAATCTAAGTAGAGATAATAAGTATCTAATTATATACTAAATAGTAAATAAATAGTAGCTTTAAAAGTACTTTTAAAAGAGTAAAGATATAAAAAATATATTTACTTAGAAAAGATTAATTTTAGCTAGAAGTAGAAAGAATTCTAATATAGATTCTATAATACCTAGCTTAAATAATTAAAGTAAGTAAATAATATAAAAATAGAAAAGTACTAAATATAAGAAGCTATAGTATATAACTCTTCTTATAACTAAGAAAGTTTTAAGAAAAGAGTTAGAAATAGATATTTCTTAGAGTAGTAAATAAGTATATATATATCTATTAGAAGAAGAAGATAAAATACCTAAGTACTTATTATTCTATAATAACCTTTTTAAAGTAATCTATAGAAAGATCTAGAATAAGAATAAAACCTAAATAATCTAAAATATTACTAGGCTAATAGTTCTATTAGTAGAGAAGCTAAGTCTATATAGATTAAGTCTAATTTATAAATAATAACTAGCCTCTATACTACTCTAAGTATAGCTATCTCTACTACTAGAGAATAGAGATAAATACTAGAGAATAGAGAATCTAGAAAAAAATAAAAAATAGAAATAGAGCTAAGAAAGAAAGTAGATACTTTAATAAACTTAGTAAAAGAATACTTAAAGTTAGAAAAGAAAAAAATCTATTTTAGATAAAAAGCTAAAGTAAGAAAGAATATATAGTATAATTACTAGAGTAACTATTTAGAAAAAGCTAAAAAATAATAAAAAGAAACTTCTAGAACCTAAGTATTATAAAGTATTTCTAATAATATTATAGAAAACTAACCTATCTAGAGTAATAGAATAGATAACTAAAATCCTAAAGAATATTAAGGAAACTATATACTATATAGTAGTAGAAAAGATTAGGACCTAGTAGAAAGTATCTATTCTAAAGACCTATAAAAAGATAGTATAAGACCTAAAATAGAAATATATATAGAAAGAAGTAATCTCGAAAAAGTTAATTATACTAGAAACTAACTATATCTAGAATTAAGCTATTCTACTAAAGAAAATAAATCTAATAATATTAAAATTAGTATTTAATATAAGAAGACTAATTAGTAGAGCTATTAAAAAGTTTAAAGTAAGACTAGTTATAAAAAGATTTTTTTAAAAATATAAAATAGATTTCTAGAAAACTTTTACTTCTACTATAAAGTATAATATATTAAAAGTATTTATAACTATAGTATATAAAAAAAGCCTAGAGCTATACTAAGTAGATATAAATAATATATTTACTAAGAGTACTTTTTAAAAAAAGATTTTTATAATTCTACTTCTAGAAGTAGAAGTACTACTAAATATAGTTCTAAAAATATTAAAGAGCTTATATAGCCTAAAGTAAGTAGCTAGAGATTAGAATAAGCTCTATATTTTAAAGTTAGAAAAGATTAGATTCTAGTAATTAGAAGTAGATCTATATCTATTAATCTATAGAAAAAGAAATATTATAATTCTTACCTATATAGATAATATATCTATTATAGTATTAAAACTATAGAATATTCTATAGTTTAAAGAAGAGCTTAGAAAGGTATTTAAGATTAAAGACCTAAGTAAACTAAAAAAAAATTCTTAGAAGAAAAATAATTAGAAATAAAAAGCTTAGTACTCTAAACTAGACTAAGAGTACTATATCTAGAAAAATCTTTTAAAGCTTAGAATAATTAAAGAAATAGCCTAACTAACTTTATTACTATTAGATAGTTATAAAAGCTTTACTCTCTTAGGAAAGAGTAATAAAAGATAAAATAAAAATAAGTACTAAAGCTAGAATAGTATATAGATATAGCTAATAACTATAATAAGACTAGATATTACTTTTACTTTTAGAAGAATAGAATTCTATATATCTAATCTATCTAAGAGATATCTAAAGGCTTTTAAGAAACTAGTAAGATACCTAAGATTCTTTCTAGATTTTAAATTAATATTTAGAAAAAGTAAAGAAAAGCTAATTAGATACTTAGACTCTAATTATATAATAGATAAAATAGATAGAGTTTTAATCCTTAGTAGTATCTTCTTCTTCTATAGGTTACTAGTTTTATAGATAAGTAAGAAGTAAAAGTCTATAATAATATTAATAATAGAAGCTAAGTATATAGTAATAAGTATATATACTAAATAATCTTAGTTTCTTATAGTACTTCTAAGAAAAGTAGACTATCTAGAACTAGTAGAAAAATACTTATTTTAACTACTTATTAAAGCTAACTTAGATACTATAAAAGAGATTAGACCTATTTAGCTTATAGAAAATAGTTAGATAGCTCTATCTTTAGTAAAGAATACCTATATCTATAAAAGGTTAAAATATATTAATATAGCCTATAATAAAGTTAGATAGCTTTAGTAGTAGAGGAAAATTATAGTAGAATATATCCTAATAAAAGTAATAGTAGCTAATAGTTTAATAAAGCTAAAGAATAGATCTTAATTCTAGAAGTTCCTTAGATAGTTATAACTTAAGTTATATAAAACTAAAAAATATAATTATATACCTTTTCGAGATAATAATAGATTAATTAATAGCTCTATAGTTACTCTATCTAATAGATAACTTCTTAAGTTATATCCTTAGATACTATACTTACTATAGATTAGTTTAGCTTATAACTATTTTTTAATTATATTAACTAAACTTATTACTTATTATACTATAGCTACTATATTATCTCGATATACTAGTTCTTTATTATTAATACTAAATATAAGCTTAATCTTCTTTCTTAGAGCTTTATATAACTATAGTTCTTCTATAATCTACTTTATATTATTATATTTATACTATAGAATAGTTATAGTAGCTTAGCTCTTTTAAAACTCTTCTACTAGCCTATCTATAGCTTTAAGAATTAGAGTTAGTAAACTATCTATTATAGGCTAAATAGTCTATATAATCTTACTAAGTAAAACTAAGTTTAATCGAGTTATACTTATTAAAAGGTCTATAAAAGTAGAAATAATAAAAGGTTTAGAATATAGTAAATTCTAATTAGTAAGATACTAATATAAGTTAAATACCTCGAAGCTATAAGAGCTTCTTATTATTTCTAAATATAAAGAAGATCTATTTCTACTTTTCTACTCTTTTAAAAGAGTAAAAGAGTACTCTATAGTAGTTACTTTCTCTACTAAGATAGAAAGTACTCTATAGTAGTATTACTTATATATAGTCTATAATCTTATATCTTCTATACTATAATATAGTCTACTATTTAAATTATAGTAACTATATATTTACTATTCTATAAAGACTTTAAACTATAATACTATTTTAATACTAAATAACTTTATTTCTAATAAAAGTAGTTTATATTCTAACTTAGATTAGATTCTAAAAGGTTTAAAATATCTATAGTTAACTAGATAATACTAAGAAAGAGAGTATTTTTTAAACTAGAGTTAGCTTTAATAATATAGCCTAAGAGTCTAATAGGTATAAGTCTAAGCTTTTAAAAACTTTTTAGATTATTTAAAAAGTAGATATAGCTTTATAGATAGGCCTAAACTTAGAAAGAAAGTCTTCTTTAATTAGATAATAGTATCTAACTATACTAAGCCTTCTAATCTATTTTAAGTAAGCCTTTTTTAATAGTCTAAAATAGCTAATATCTAAGAGTTATAATAAATAAAAAGAGTAAGAAAGTATATAGAAAGTAATAATATTATAATCTTAATAGAAGGACTTAAATTCTAGAGTTATATAGCTTTTATAACTATTAAGAATTAGAAGTCTCTTTATATCTAACTTTTTATTCTTATTATACTAATTAAAGTACTAGATCTAGGTAACTCTATAAGTATTAGAAGTCTAGCTTTTAGGACTAATACTAAGCTTCTATTATAGTAGAAGGTATTTAAACTATATTCTATTTATTTCTTTATCTAAAAAGAGTATATATAAAGATACTAACTAGCTTTAGCTATTAATAGTAGTAATAATAGTAGTCTATTAGGTTAAGTTAGAAATAAGAGCCTTAGGTTTTTATTTATATTCTATACTTATAATAACTATAGTATTCTAATAATAGCCTATCTAGAAGCTACTTTTATTAAAGTTATAGATATTATTTTTATAGATTCTATAGAAGCTTATTATATTCTAAATAAGCCTAAACTAGTTCTAGATAACCTAAGAATCCTTATTCTTTACTCTCTATACTAATAGCTTTTATAATAAATATATCTTAAGTTTAAAATATTTCTTAATAAAGTTATATATCTATCTAACTCTAACCTCTTACTAAATATATACTATAGTAATTAAGAAAGCCTATATTCTTATTATATTCTATATAGAGGAGTATCTACGTATATTAAGGTTTAGAATCTTCTAAAGAAGTATTTCTTTTTCTATTAATATTAAGACTTAGTTATATATAGATATATAGGCTCTAGAGAGTATACTAGCTAGCCTCTAAGTAAGAGTAGATTTAGATATACTAAATACCTCTATAGTAGCTTAGATACTTCTAAATTAGCCTATATAATAAGCCTAAATAGCCTAGATAATAATAGCTTTATTAGATTACTATATAATAAATATATTATAATATAAGAATATATTATTATTAATAGTTAATAGAAATATATAAAGTAGCCTACTAGCTTATCTAACCTACTAGCTTATTAAGTATATTAGTAAAATCTATATACTTAGATAATACTTAGAAAGTAATAATCTAGTAGTATTATAGAATCTCTTTCTTTCTTATATACTATTCTTTAGTAGACTCTCTTAATTTAGCTAATCTCTATTATACTATTATAGCTATATAGTATAGCCTATAATACTATATAGTATACTACTAAGAGTAATAATACTTAATACTATAAATCTATATATATAGAACTATTTAATTTCTAAGTTTTAAGTTATTAGATATAGAGTTATAAAAGTTTTTATAAATTAAAAAGTAGTTTTAGCTATAATAGAAGACTTCTAGAGCTAACGCTTAGTTATAATTATCTATCTATAGTACTAGATATATTAGATATTACTTTATTAATATTATATATAGTAAAGCTAGTAAGTTATACTAGCTTCCTTTTATCTAAGTACTATTCTTAATCTAAATACTCTTCTTATAGGTTTCTATATATAGTCTCTAAATATATAATCTATTAAAGTATATACTTTCTTACTATATTCTTCTCTAATTATACTAAAATCTACTAAGAAACTTAAAAAATTATCTGTATTATACTAAGCTATTTCTTTAACTTTAAAAGAGTCGACTCTAAGTCTCTATAACTATACTCTACTCTAATAACTCTAGCTACTACTATAACTAAAAGTAGCTAGAGAGTATAATACTTTATAAAAAAGTAGTAATAACTAGACTAAGTTTAATCTATCTAGTATATCTAATTAAGAGCTTCTATATACTATAGAGCTCTCTTTAGAGATTACCTAGTTAATAGAGTTTTCCTATAGTCTCTATTCTAGTCTATAGTTAGAAAGATAAGTAGTATATTTTTCTTTTAGTTTTTAAAGTACTTCTATTTAAAAGATTTTATTTAGATTTTTATATAAGCTTCTACTATTAGCTATTTAGAAATAAATACTATATAACTAGTAGCTATAGTAATATAATAACTAGAATAAGTAATATAGAAGAATAAAGAAAGCTTTATAGTTAATATTTCTAGACTATCTAATTCTAAAAAAAGTAATAGAGTTACTAATAGTAGTAGAGATAGTTCTACTATAGAATAAAGAATTATTTTATTTATTTCTATATCGTTATAAAGTAACTTAGATATATTCTATATATATTAAAAGACTATAAAACTCTAGAAGTATATTAATAAGTATAGCTAGTCTAAGTAAATTAATATATAAAAGAAAAAAATCTTTTTTATTTTTTATTAAATTAATAATATATACTATACTATATTATACTATATATTATATTTAGCTTTAGAGTAAAGTATATAGTAGGCTAAGAAAGTTATACTCTAACTAGCTACTATCTAATTATAAACCTTATATAATATATAGCTTAATTTTAATATCTAGATAAAAAATATATTCTAAATAAGTATATAAATAAAAAGAAAGACTTCTAAACTATATAGCTAGGTAATACTACTTATCTATAAAGTATTAAGCTTTATATACTAAGCTATAGTATAATTAATTATCTAAAATTACTATATATTCTAATTATATAGTTCCTATATTAGATTATAAAAGTAAAATACTATTAAATATTTTTCTAATATATATTTTACTAAAGCTTTTACTATTCTTCTAAATTCTTATAATATCTTTAAAAAATAGTATAAGACTAATAGATAGCCTAGACTCTACTCTAGGTATTCTAGTACTATTTTATATAGTAAATCTATTAGTAGTAATAATCTAGTTACTCTTAGTATTTCTAGTAGCTAATCTAAAGAATCTATATATTCTTTTATAGTCTTCTAAAAAGCTAAAGTATAATTAACTAGTAAAAAGATTTAACTCTATTAGTAGTAAAGGTTATAATACCTATAGCTTAAAAAGTATAAGTATTATAAAGAAATTAAAATAATCTAGTAGATTATAGCTAATATTCTAGCGAGACTTATATATATATATTATAATAGTTTTACTCTAACGAGTATTAGTATAGAGCTACTAGGCCTTATATAAGCTAATAATTATTATATACTTAGTAATATTACTACTTTTAAAAGCTTTTATTAATATCTACTAATAAGTAGAACTCTATTAAACTATATACGTAGTAGCTAAGTAAATAAGCTCTATAGGTAATACGATCTATTTAAAAATAGATAGCTATATTAGGTAGCTTCTTAAGTTATTATTATTATAATTTAGGCGTTATTAATCGAACCCTAGAGGTATAGTTATTATTAGACTATATATAGTAGTAAGAGGTTCTTCTAACTATAAGGATATAATAAATATAGCTCTTTTTATATAATTGTCGACCTCTTATATAGTATAGAAGCGTAGCTATAAGCTAGAAAGCTCTAAATATAAAGACTTCTAAGAAAATAAGTAATATACTAGGCTTATAGA
>WRNY01000104.1:0-32893 GCA_012978405.1 Pseudocercospora macadamiae | reverse complement strand
CGGATCGGAGCAGGTTTGAAGTTTGGTGTTGGCTGGTGTTGGCTGGTGTTGGCTATTTAGTGTTGGCTTTGGCGTTGGCTCCCCCCCCCCCCCCCCTCCTTTCCTTTCTTTCCTTCCTTCCTTTTCTTTCCTCCCTCCCCTCCTCCCCTCTTCTTCTCTTCTCTTCCTCTCTCTCTCTCGCCGCTTCGCGGCGGAAAATTTTTGGGGTGTTGGCTCATATTTTAGAGGTGTTGGCTGGTGTTGGCTGTTTGGCGTTGGCTATTATTTGATGTTGGCTGGTGTTGGCTTTGGTGTTGGCTATTCGGAACGGCAGGGTCGCCCCCGGGAGGTCTACTTGCCACCTCAGAAATTTGGTGTTGGCTGGTGTTGGCTTTGGTGTTGGCTCCAAACGGCAGGGTCGCCCCCAGCAGTTTGGTGTTGGCTTAGATTTCTCCGCGACCCCTCCACCGTTTTCCTTCAAACTTTCACTATGATTTAGGAGCCCTTCAAACTGATTGTACGCAAAATTTGAGCCGGATCGGTAGAGGGAAAATTTGGTGTTGGCTCCTACTCGGCTATTTCTCGACTCTATTATACCTCTCTACCACCTTTCTCCCTCTCGAACATGGCTCTTTCTACCCACATGATCTATTCGCGAGTCGTATTCGACGCTCGGAATCATACACTAGACGATTGCTCCGTGATACCGGCAAGTTGACCGACTTTCCATGTCAGGACTACACTATTTTCTTTTCCAAGTGCACCACTATTACTCTTTTGGGTATCGACGGCGAGGTAGGGCTCGGAGAGCAAAGGCGAGGTGCGGAGGATTATTCTAGAGGTCGAGCTGCACTACGTATACTACGTAACATAGACTACGCGTAGCTCTGTAATATTTAGCTCTCTTCCTCCTCGCGCTCTTCTTAGATAGACTACTAATAAGTAGAACCCCGTTAAACTACACACGCAGTGGCTAAACGAATGAGCTCTACAGGTAACACCATCTATTCAGAAATAGATAGCCGTGTCAGGCGGCTTCTTAAGTCGTTGTTGTCGTAATTCAGGCGTTGTTAATCGAACCCCGGGGGGCGTAGTTGTTGTTGGACTGTATGTAGTAGCAAGAGGTTCTTCTAACTGCAAGGACACGATAAATGTAGCTTTTTTACATAGTTGTCGACCTCTCGTTCAGTGCAGAAGCGTAGTTACAAGCCGGAAGGCTCTAAATACGAAGGCTTCTAAGAAAATAAGTAATACACTAGGCTCGTAGAAGGGTTGATAATCTATCGAGAGTACAGCTAAAAGCTACCTATATATAGAAGTTTAAAGTTAGGACCCTAGTTACACAAACCGGAGTCCTAGCCAATACTACCTATTATTAAGTAGAACCCTATAGAACCACACACGCGGTAGCTAAGTAAATAAGCTCCACAGGTAACACTATCTATTTCTAAATAGACAGCCGTATTAGGCGGCTTCTTAAGTCGTTGTTGTCGTAATTTAGGTGTTGTTAATTAAACCCCCGGGGTATAGTTATTATTAGACCGTATGCAGTAGCAAGAGGTTCTTCTAACTATAAGGACACGATAAATTTAGCTCTTTTTATATGTTTGTCGACCTCTTGTATAGTGTAGAAGCGTAGTCATAAGCTAGAAAGCTCTAAATACGAAGACTTCTAATATAATAAGTAATATACTAGTATAAGAGCGCTAGTATAGAGCCTATAGATAGGCAGCTGCAGTTAGAGCCCCTAAGGCTTAGCGTAGGCATTTCCGCGCACGTAACGTATAGCCGCATATCCTGCTGCGCGCAGGCTCTGCGTAATATTAGCTCTAAGCTAATATTTGGATAGTATGCTTTATGCTTCTACTTTTGCGATTTTTTAGCTATAGACATATACTGCGAGTAGCACAAGAATACTATTATTCGTATAATTAAACCGTTCTTTCTATAAGCACTTTATTACTTGTCTACATAAGCCGGTGCAGCTAGATAAAGGAAACAAGAAAGCTATATAGTCGAGCATGCAAGAGCAAGAGAAGGGGTTTGTCTTGCTATAGATATAGTAGGGCATACACGCAAAACATCGCCTTGCTACTACTCTAAACTTGCTAAACGGAGCTACCTAGGGTTTAGTAGGTTTGGGGCAATAGTAATAAAGGCAGGTATTAGTTCGACCTCTTACCTAGCGATTAGCATTAGGAGTTCTATACGTTACTATAGACCTAACCCTTATAACTAGGCTCGTAGAAGGATTAATAATCTATCGAGAGTATAGCTAAAAGCTACCTATATATAAAAGTTTAAAGTCGGGACCCTAGTTAGACAAACTAGGGTTCTAGCTAATACTATCTACTTTGTATCTATACTAGATTATTAGTCCTTATTTTTCTTATTATAGTATATATATTAAAGAGCGTAACCTACTTTCTTATATATAAGTTATAAACAATTAACTATAGAAGATTAAATCGGCTAGTTAACTAGAATACCGTATACGTAAAACTAGTATAGTGTTACAGAACGACCTTATTTACGTGCAGCCGGCTTATAATAGCCGGAACGGGCCGTCCCGTCTTGGCACGCGCTGTTTCTAGCATAAGTAGCTCCTCGCCCTCGCGTACCTCTTCGTAGCTCCGCGAACAACTTTAATTACGTACGACTCGTTATATATAGTAGGGGTTTATAGTATATACGTAAGTACTAGGAGGTTAGGTAACGGTAGTATAAAGCTATAGTTGCATAGCTTCTACTTATAAACATATACCTTAGTATGCATTAATATACATATATGTCTTTTTATTTTATACTTTAGCACCTACAAAACATATAAAAGATATATGCCTTCTACTTATTCTTTATTGCCTATAGAGAACTTAGTTATATTATCTTTTTAATACCTAAACAATAGTACTCCTTGCAGGCATAGCAATATCTCTATTAGATATACTAGACACGGTATATGCACCTACTACCTATAATACTCGATCGAGCCCGACTATACTAGTAACTCTATGTTTACTATAATAAGAAGAAGTTAGCTCTATAAAGCACGCTACTCGGCTATCTATCTTTCGTAAGATAATAAATATAGAATCGAACGCGGATGTCGTATAGAGCACGACTCTTAACGTATACGGCCTAGAAGCATACTAATATCCTATACTCTAGTCTAAAGAGCTTTATCTAATATCTTATTATACTTCTTTCTCGAGCAATTTAGCTAATGCAATTCTAGCACTATATAACGAGGGTTGCAGTTCAACGCTAACCTTGTCTTTAATATCTATATTATATAGCTAATATCGTCTAAGATTATATATCCGTAATAGACAAAGAAGGCAACGCAATGCAGGCCACAAGACAGTTTTGCAATTCTAACGCTACAGTATCCTCCTCTTCCTTGCTTATATAGTCTAAGTAGCTCTCGTGCTAGCTAGCGAGATACTAGTAGGAGGAGGTTGCAGACATTATAGTCGGCGAGGTAACGAGTCTCTATAGGCACTATGTTAGCTTGTTCCTCGGCTTCGGGGCTATAGAGTCTCTTAGCTAGCGAAAGCGATCCGGATAGCCTACTTAATTAGCCTAGCCTACTGCGAAGTCGGGGTCTTAGCACTAGCTATCAAAGCCGTTATACTCTTGTCACGACGATATTTTAACAACCACTACACCTAGAAATGTATTTAATACACGAGATAACTCGTAAAAGTACGCTCTATAACATATTAAGCGATAGATAGTATTAGACCGGAGGTAGTAGTGCAGCATTATCGATCTAGAAGCTGACTTTTGCAACGCTATATTACTTCGCCCTACACGCTTTTAAACCGCAACATAGATACTCTTTATAATATAGTAGTGTTAGAAGCAATTAGGAATGCGTGTTAAGCTATAGCTAGTATGTTGCAATTGTATAAGAGAGAGAGAGAGTTGTTATAGGGAGAATTCTGGGTATTGTCCTAAGGCACTATATTAGGTAACATACTAAGGATTGACAACATTAGGGGCCAAAACACAACTCCTGCATCGATCGATATAGAATAAAAGTATGTTATAGTCTGCGACACGCTAGTCAATTTGATCTATCAAACATGTTGTTGCATGCAGTATGTGTTAAGAAAACTATTGTTGAAAAACAGCTAAAATGCCCCGAGAACGGCTGGGCTGGGCTGATCAAGTGGGCTGTCCGGATCGCCTTCGCTCAGCTGGAAGATGATGCAGATTGTCCACGATGATGCAGGCCGTCCACGATGATGCGGATCGTCCAAGATGACGCGGATCGCCCAAGATGATGCGGGTCATCTTAGTGATTGCCCATAGGACATACTCATTCGGAAATTTCTGTGCTTGGCCATCCGATGAATTGCTTTGATGGCGTCTGCTCTGGTTCCGATAAACGCGCTGGGTCTGGCCATAGTAATGCGAAGGGCATGAGGCGTGATACTTGATGCATAAAATCGGTGCAACATGGGAAATGTGGAATGCGAAGTGCGACATCGCAACATGGCAACAAGACGGACCATATGCAGTGGATGTGTATGTATTCTGGGCCGCTCACGAAGAGTTCATGCGAAGACCGCATCCATTTGCTACGCCGGAACCTTATGTGCAGCTAGTAGCAGATGTCAAACGTCCCTTCAGTCCAATGTACGATCCCAGTGGATATTAGGGCCTCTTCGCGGGAAGTAGGAATTCACCAGCAAGGTGGTTCACCGATGACTGCAGAGTCCGCGACTTGCGAATGCGGAAGTGGACTAATCCCAACATCTACGTCTCGGAGCAGTGTCTTCAACCGGACAGCTTTCTATCACCGCCATGGAGCCAGTCATCTATGTTCCAGAAGCGACCTGCACGGCTGGCGAGACGAGACACGAGCAGCAGGCGCAGATGTTGCGAGAGTACGCAGGAGTCCTCAAGCTGGTCCCTCCTCCACGACATTCGCAATTCCAAGTTGGTTGTAGCGACCACTGGCGCTGATTTTGGACCCGGATGTGCTGTAAATTTCATCGCCGGCCAGAAGGAAGAGGAAATAATGGTTGAATGTTGAACGCCGGCCCGACGCGATGCCGTCGCAGGTGCAATGAAGCCATCTATTTCCTGCGTGTGCATGATGGCAGTCGCGGAATCACGTATTCAAGGCCTCGCAAACGGCATTGCGGGATGATGAGTAGCGGTTGGACGAGTTTCTGGTGGAGGTGCGGTGTCGCACTTCAATCGACACGCACTGCGTGCAATCTCGCGGGGCCCTCATGTCAGATCGAGATCTCCTATGAGTTTATGGGAAACCCGGCTTGCCGTTGCAGTCCATTAACGTAGTGCGCAATGCCGTGCTACGGCCGTCGGACTCTCCGCACGCAACGATTGAGAGAAGGACGAGATCCTGAGAGGCGGGAGGTCCAGCTTGAAGCCAAAAATCAGCAGTCCGCGACTTCGATGTCCCTTCCAAGGAGTTCTGCGGGCTTTTCGATCTCCAATTTGGCTCAACGACGAGAATCATGGCGGTAGGTCATGGAATCTGGCCATGCGACTGAGGTACGGGCTGCACTTCCATGTGACGTGACGAGCATCGAGATCTGCAAGCGCGTACCTGTGAGTCCGCTGTCCATTGTCCTGCTCGCGCTGTCGCTGCCACATCGAGTGCTCCTTGGAAGCCAGAACCGCGAGTCGTGAACTTTTTCAGATGCCAACGCACGTACACTGGAGGGCCAAAGAACATCGCCCAGTAGCGTGCCCCAGTTCCGATCACTGTCAACGCTGTCGAGACGCGATCATCGCCTTAGCTCCAGGGAGCGTAGTGCACTTGGGCACAAAAACATCCGTCCGCGATGCCCTGGACCTGGAGCGGGTGTTGCGAACGGGAGCAAAGAGATTACCATGAACTGGACGCCTGGGCTACGAGAGTTGAACGTCAAGAGTGATGGAAACTTGAGCCATCGGAGGCCAAAGCCAAGAGTCATGGACACTTGACCAGTCCAGAAGGCGCCCGAGACCGAGCAAAGAGGCTTCGACGCGCATGGGATGTGATAGAGCAGAGCAGAGCAAAGCAGCGGGACCGATGCTTGCTGCCCATTTCTGCACACATCATGAGCGCAGGATTGCACCCGCTGAAGATCGATAGCACCACGAGGTGTCTCATGGGTCTTTGAAAGGAAGATTAATGGCAATGACAGTCCTTCAAGAAGACGGAGGAACATGAAGGCCGTAAGCTTCGTTTGACGGCGAGAGTCTGGTCTCGGGGACCCAGTCTTTGTTGTATGTAACCCTTCGAGACGCCTCTTGAGATTTGACTATCGATGGCATCCTCCGTAGTGGCGTGTGCGGCAAGCAGGCACTGCCAATTTCACATCTGGCACATCCACGATGAAGCTCAGCCGCTGTCGAGCGTCCACAGAACTGCGAGGAAACTTGACCAGAACTGCTTCGTATCCGTTGCACTGATCTGTTCCTTCTTGCTCCGCCGCGGTCTGACACGAATTGACCACAGGCTCCATGCTCCCGCGATGCTGCAAGTCCAAGAGTGCCCGACCAAGCAGTGTGTTGCTGTTCTCGGGAGACCATGAGATTTGCGACATCGGTTCATGACCAAAATGAAAATCAAGCGCCGACAGTTTGCCCTGCAGGTGCGCACGTCGTAGCCGCTCATACTGCTCAATCTGCTGGGCTGACATCGCATGCCATGCCAGCTTTACGTTGGCAGTGAGCTCCTCTCGTTGATCTTGGTTCAAGCGATCCAGAGACAAGTATTTCGCGGTCAGCCTCTCGGCGCAATACGAAAACAGCTGGAATCGACTTTTGAACACTGGTTCCTGTTTCTGTTTTTCTAGCCGCCGACCAAGCCCGCTGGACCATGCCGCGATTCCCTCACTGCATGTGAGCTTTCGATGAGCAGCCACACCGTGAGATGGACCTCCGCCATTCATGTCCTCGTCGATCAAGGACTGGTCTGCAGGTGGACGAGTGGAACGATCTTCAGAAGCATCTGGAACCAGGACCCCGGGCGATGACTGCGACGGACTCTCGTGCGATTGTTGGCTCGTACGCACATCCGCAGATCTGGCATGAGGAACTTGAGCCGCTGATGTACTCGAAAGATGTACCCAAAGCGCTGTAGCAATCTCGTTCAGCATTTCAGCTGAGAGTCTCGTCCCCCCAGTGCCTCGCGCCTCGGGAGATGATTCTGTATCCATGCCGCCACCTGATAGCGGGAGGTCGCCCAGCCTGGATGCAGGAATCGTTTGGGATGCAATCAGGCCTTGTGTTTCCATTTGAGCTACCGTCGTCGCCCACACCCGCTTGAACCTTTTACGATGACGGAGGACAGCTCCATCTGGTCTGCTTGGTAATTCCTGCTCAGGCTGGCCATCCTGATGATGTTGCTGCCTGCGTTTTGCCATTGTGTGGCTTTCGTTTTGGACGTACAGACTACACACAGTTCACGGTGTCGTGTCTCTACGAAGTACCATGTCAGCTGTGTGTCTGATAAAACAAACCCTGCGTGTCTTATCAAAATTGGATACTTCATCTCCCTGGGTTGCCCCTGGTCAACCGATGACCTCGTCGTCCTGCTCCACCCGCACGTCTCATGATTCGGCACAACGATCGCTTTTATTCGGATAAAGATAGAGACAATGACCAGACGTCGCCGTATTGATTCTGGGGTTTGGAGGTCGCTTAGCCATTTACTGGATAAGCGGCCCGGGAAAAGCGAGCCCGAGTACTTGGCTCAGTGGAACGTGTCTCTCTTGAGTCGGGACGAAGTCAGAGATGGCAAAAATGGGAAAAAGTTCGCGACAATCGACGGCCAAAATTGCAACATTCAGCTGAGCCTTTCGACTGGTTCACATGAGGCCTGGGTATACTGGGAGAACTCATGGCACGCGCGATCGTTCTATCTCGAGTTCGCGGAACCTAGGCTGGAAGAATTCGACAAGTCCAAGTTTCTGTCGCCAGTGGCTGTACATAGAACGCAGCGACTATTGAGAAACGGCAAGTTCTGTCCGCGGGCGAATGCGGACTACACTTGCAGCTTCCTGGAGATACTTAGGAGCCAGTTCTCGCTAAAGCAAGATTCGAGCAAGCCTTGGTGTAATCGTAACCGCCCACCGCTTTGGACTATGGCCCTTGGACTGGTCACACGACAGCCACTTATCTTCAACCAAGCTTTTTGTAAAAAGGAGCTCACTGTGAACGTGGAAAGAGACCGACAGAAGAATGCAATGGCGCTGTATCTGGTCGGGCTTGCACTCACAGAACCATGCGAGAATTGTATTCTGGGACAAGGCCCCTTCTCTCGATGCGTGGTAGATCCTCGACGGGTGTCGTTTAGTGGCATGTGTTCCAATTGTGCCTTCCAAGAGGCTCGCGTCTCCCCATGTAGCTTTCGTCGCCCAGGTACGTACTACTTTGACTACATGGCCTGCATCGGGCCGAATTCACTGACGTTAAGCAGCCTCTCCGAGCTCCTGTAATGTCCATCAGGTGGATACAATCTCTGACGACTTGCAGAGGGACGTAATCTTTCCGCGCACTCGAAGTCAATCCAGTAAATCAGAAGAGATATCGGAAGACGAGATAAAGGTCCTTACGCAGATCTCTGTTCGATCAGGCGTTAGTCCGGGCGCGTCGGATGGGAGTCTGTCCGATGAGTCTTTTTCGGGTCCTTCTATCGCTCAGCCTAGAGCAGCTAGATTGTCTCCACGGGTAATCTTAGGACGACGGCCAGCTCTCACAACTGCTAAATCTGCGAGCCCTGAGCTCCGTGAAAAGCGCAGCGTCATCGATCGTAGTGAGCTGGGTAGTGACGACGAGGCCAACAAGCCTAGCGTAGTGGCACCGAGACAGCGACTCATCGCAGATGCCCGCAGCTCTCTTGAACACCTCGACGCCTTGCGTCGATGTTTCTATCAGTCTGCATACGCACACTGGATCTTAGAGAGAGAAAGAAAGGGCAAGCCGCAGCCGTACAGCTGCATCGAAGAGTTCCTGTCGGTAGGATATCTGAAGGATCTAAAGAAGGACGAACGGCGGCTTAGGAAGCTGGAAGCCAGGAAGAAGAGATCCCTGTAACTATGACTGTACCTTTTCTCGATACGAAAACACCACCTCATGCTTCTACATCGTCGCTATCAAACTCCATCGAGTTCGCTTGCTCACACACCTGATCCCCATGCGGTTGGCAGCATAGCCAACACGTGCCAAACATCTCCACTGGTTTGAACGTGACTAGGTACTGTCCAGCGAAGACGTAGAAACGCATGAACCCAGGCGCTCCATCGAAGTACGCAACAATCTTTCGAGTCGAGGCATCCAGGTCGACTTGTGTCATCAGCTTGAATGAGATCCGTAAGGACGCAAATTTTCCATGCATTGATCGAAGCTGCTCTCGTGTGACAGCAATTTGCGAAAAATCAGCAAAGAAAGTCCGTGGCGCTTTGAGAGGCAAGTACTCCGCGAAGAATGTGAGCCCTCCGAACTTGATTGGGCACTCCATTATGGACCTGGAGCTGACTTGCGCCTTGCATCTCAGAATCCAGAAGTCATCCGCTAGCCTCTCCACGCTTTGGAAGGAATGCTCATTTGTTTTAAGTGCATCAATGCAGGCTTGCTCTAGTTCCAGCACAGATTGAGGAGTCACTGGAAGTACTGGAACTTCCGGAGTGTTGATTGGCAGGTACAGAACGTGTGTTTCCACATCGGTTGGCGGAGCGGGATAAGGAACCCATTTGGTCTTTGTCAATGCAGCTCTCTTTTTGCTGCGTTCTAGTCCAGCCATTAGATTCGAGGCGCTTGGGATGGTGCCATTTGGTCGGCAACCATTCGCCGCGGGACTTTTTTGTCTCTTGGTAGGCACAGATGTCCCCGAGGACATACGATCGGAGGATATTGACCGCGACATCGTCTGTTGTGGTTGTGTGCGACTTCCTTGCTGCTCTCGCCAGCTGGACACTGGATACTTCTTTTTCAAGTAGCTCCGTCGATTCTCGATTGCTGATATTGAACGATTGAGACCTTCTGCTGCCATTCTCTGGGCGATGCGGCTCGGTGAATGCTGCAGTCGCATTCCTTCCAACAGAATATGCTCCTCTCTAGCAGACCATATCCGCTTCTTCGGCTTATTACCTGTTGGACTCGTCGCATCATCATCGCTGTGCTCAGAATCAGGAGCGTCTGTTCCTGGGCCTGTATGCCAAAACCGTGAGAGGAGTCGGGCCCTCTCAGGCGACGTGTCGGAATCTTGAGGTGGTGCAGACTGGGATTCAGGCGGAACTCTTGCTGTGTGCGCCAATGTAGGACTCTCGGCAAGCAACGACCGTGCTGGTCTATGTTGATGGCACCTTTCAGACGCTCCTGATCGCGCCGTGGCTCGGAAAGGTGTGCTTTGCAGTCCGTGAGCCGATTGTGGGCTTGTCAACCGCGCTTCTTTTGTACTTCTCATTCGCCTGGTGGCCGAGTTCTTGGAAGTTGGTGTCACAGGCATTTCTGTCTGTCGTGGAGCCTGACTAGTTGTCTCTTTACGCTGATCGCCAGCAGACCCCATGGCAGCGGACGCTAGATCAGCGAACACTTTCCCTGCATCGCGCCGCAAGCAAGACATCACGGTCTCAAGGCGCGACTCTGGCATTCCGCGTAACTGAAGCTCTCGCCTGACTTCTGCAAGGCTGTTTGTCATGGATGCGAGGTCATACAGCTGGACTCTAGGAAGCAGAGAGCAGCGCAAAATGGTGGCGACTGCGAGATCAAAGAACTGCTGAGGAACAGAAGTCTTGCACAAAGTCTGTGCAGAAAACTCGAAGTCCTCGCTGTATCGGAGCGATGCAACGTCCCTGCCATTGACGTTCACTGCATTGTGACGACGCTCTTGCTCTGCTCCAGACTCTGGCTGGATGAATGCCGAGTGTAGTGTATTTCCTTCGGTTCTTTCTCTTTTGATATGCATCGTCTCCTTCAGAATGGTCTCCTCCAGGTTCATCGTACTAGTCCGACGTTTCTGTCCTTGGCCATTGACAGTGTCGTTCGAAGTCTGCACGACCTCCTTTCGTC
This sequence comes from Pseudocercospora macadamiae, assembly GCA_012978405.1. Classification (NCBI taxonomy): domain Eukaryota; kingdom Fungi; phylum Ascomycota; class Dothideomycetes; order Mycosphaerellales; family Mycosphaerellaceae; genus Pseudocercospora; species Pseudocercospora macadamiae. The sequence continues at coordinate 21,877 of WRNY01000104.1, read as the reverse complement.
AGCAAACTGATCACACGCGTCAGCCATCTAACCGCTCACCATGACTGCGACGCGTGTCAGTTCAAGCGTCACTCGGCACGCATGCTACGGTTCAAGCCATCGGCTGTTGCACTGTTGTCAACAACGCGAACATTCGCGTCTTGGTCAAGAGAAGAGCACGTGTGGCGGTGCAGCTATGGTTGTTGACGCAATTTTGAGCTCAAGGCATTGGCCAATCCCTGCTCTCCTTCTTCACAGCACTCAACCACACATTTCGCTTTGCACCGGTTCAATGAACCTTTTTGCCAGACAGCACAGCAGATGTTTCCCTACCAGAGATGCTTCCGCCCGCTGTTTGATCATCTTTCAGTCCCAACCCAGATCATTGTCGTTCACCGAATGCAGTCGACAAGGTAAGCCCCGTCTTTGCGGAAGTGACCGTATTATTGCAATCATTCGCCTTGCAAAGTCTCCTACTCCAGGACTGCCGTAAGATCCTATTGGACTGTTCCAGGCCAGGATTCATGCCTCGAATCTGGCGCGAGTCGACGCGTAGGTGATATGGCTGGCTGGTTTGTCAAAACATCTCGTCCGACCGCGGTCGTTGCTGTACAGATAGATCTCCACACAGTGGCGAGCATTTGGTTTCATCAAAGCAGCCCTTCACAGCGCCAAATTCACATCCTGTCCCTCAATGCGTTCTCCTGGGATTGTCACGCCTCGTAGAAGGCATCCACCTGCCCGACTCAACGACTACGTCACCTATGGCGATAACGATGCACTGTCAATGGGAGGGTCTTCTTCCGAGGACGAAGAACCACCCTCTCCGTCGGACTTCCATCGACAGATCTTTCCTGGTGGTAACGCGGTAGAAAAGGATTTTGATGTGGACAGGATCATGGCTAGAGCAACCGAACAGGGGCTGGACTCATACTTGGTGCACTGGAAGGATACGATCGTCGAAGCACGCCAGGTTGAAACGAGAGATGACGGCGAGCGGACGGTGATCATTGATGGCGTTCGGTACCGAGAAGTCGAGGATATACTCAGGTTGGAAGAGCATGCTGATGGAACCCAAAGACTGACAGTAGTCTGGCGAGAGTCATGGAGACCGGTGTGGAGACTGGGCAGAGCTCTGGGCTGCATAGCGGATTATTATAAAAGGCATCCGGAGGAGGACTACAAGCGTCCATTGCAGCCACGCTTCTGGAAATCGTACCAGCTCGACCCAGAAAAGCTACGGCTGCAGATGGAGGCCATGGCATGGGCCGAAGTCGAGTTGAACGGCAGAGACTTCAGTCCAGAGCATGTTGACTATACGAAACCAGTCATGAAGCTGTGTAATCGTCTGCTTAGGCGAAAGCAAGAATCGTGGGTCCGCTTGCTTAATTTGCCGGTGAAGCGACTGCTTAAGTTCACCGAGCAGTGGATCGCCAAGGGACACTTCCACATTCAGCGAATGGCAAATTTAAGAGCAATGCTGGTGCACTGTGTTGGTGATGAGAAGAACAATCGGTGCACTTCTTGCGCCAAGAACGATGTGCCATTCCATGGCTGTATAGTAAACGACGCCGAGTTCCGGGGGACGTGCACGAACTGCATTGTCTTGGGCGGCGGAGGAGAGACAGACTGCGAATGGCATCTCGCCAGTAAGCACATAGACCGAACAGATACCAAGCCATCGTTGACATTTGGCAGTCCGTGGTTGCGAACGTCCAGAAGCTGGACCAGTTCGAATTGCTGATGTGTCCGGAAATGAAGATTTGGACGACGATGTGACCATGACAGGCCAGCCAGGTAGGTATCCCATCTCGCCGTGCAAATTCTTGCTAATGACGCCATCCGACCCAGAAGTGGACAGCCCAGGTATGGATACACTGCCTCGCGAACTCGAGAGCCCGACTACTCGCTGACTATTTGAAGATCCGTCCGAACAGAGGACCCCCTCGGAGGTCGGCTCTGACCAGATCGGTGAGGATCACATGAATGAGGCCTATCCGGGTAAGCAAATGGTCTCCTGCAGCGAAGGTAGAGCCTAATTTCTGCTCGAACAGAACCATCGGACGGTCAAACCTCCGGGAATTTCGACATGGACTATGGTATGATGACGAAGGTTGCTCGATTCCAGCGCGTGTTTGCTGACGACACGGCGTTCTAGAGGTACCCGACAGCCGTGAGGCGACTCCTATATCCAGCGAGGATGAACTCTATCGCCTCACGCCCGGGTTGCGCACGCAATTTCAATGCGGCCAGGAAAGTGGCGTGAAGAGAGGGCCAAGTACTGAACCGTTTCACTCACCGAAAGAGCCATCCCACGCGGGAGGTCTTTTCCTTTCACCTCCAACGAACAACAGCGGAAGTGACCGCGCACCACGCTCCAAGTCCATCTTGGCCTTCCGTCCGCGCGAGAGCATGTCATTGCCAGCAGAAGGGGTAAGGGCAGCTGAACATCCAGATGAGCTGAATGGATGCAGTGCTACACCCCACCGCAGCGAAAGCGCAGCATGGCGGCCGCAAAATATCCACACGCCACGGCCCAAATGTCAGCCTTCATCTCCTGCACCTGTGACACCGAGAGTGGGCAAACATCGGGAGTGTGGGCAGTCATTCACTTGTCTAGATCCCGAGATAGGCTTTCCGGAGGCGCGGAATGGTCCGACTCTGGTGTACAGTGATCATGAGTTCAAGTACAGCGGGGAAGCAACACCGGCTGAGATTTGTTTCATTCTCAGCCGATGCAACTGTGCCAATGCCGAACGTCTGAGAACCATATTCCGCGACAGCATAGCAGTTCGGAGGGAGAGAGGCTTGGAGTACCAAGGATTATCGTTCGAGCGCGAGATGGCAACGACGCTCTGGCCGGAGCTCAATAAGACCATAGCGATTGTGTGCCCGTCTCGATGCGGACCTGGATTCGTGGACGGAGAAGAGATTGTAATTGATTAGCGGTTCTTGTCTTTGTCTTCCGGTTCGCAGCGCGTGTGACACGCCCACCAATCGCCTGTGCCTGCGTGCGGCGAAGAAGAGAGGAAGAAGGTTCGATGTGATATTGGATGGAACTTGGGATCAGAGATAGAGGCAGATGAGGAGTCGTAGTCAGTGTGATGTTTAGAGAATCGTAGTGATACCGATTGCAAGATGTCGCCGAAGTCGGTGCCAAGCAAGCAGAACTAGCGGCTTGGCAATGATGGGGGCTCTAGGGTTCTGCATACGACGTATTTTCCATGTGTTCAATAATACGTCCTTCCTCTCCAAGGAGTAGTGTGTTTATCGGCAAGTGTTGGTCAAAAGCAGACAGTGCAGGTTCATGGAGCTGGAAATTGCAGGTCTTGTTGGTGGAAAGTGCGTATTTACCACTACGACTTTTTGACTGCTTGGAAACAAGCGACGACAACAATATCATCGCTCCCGCAAGACATCACAGCGGCATCCATCAGCGAAATGTGCACGAAGAGACGATGCGTACGCACGAAAACATTAAAATGGAGTACTATTGGGAGTAGCGCTAGACGGGTCTACAGGCCAGAAGCATATGACTGTAGGAGCAGCAAGACCGTGCGTGAGTACTGGCACGCAAAAGTACAAGAGATTCGGATTTACGTGAAAGTGAGCCACGAGTCGTCGTGACTTCTCCTTCTCGCTCTTCGTCTCGAAAAGGGTCGGCCTCGCAAGCCCACGCGCTTCCAGGATGGGTGTCAGATGGTTTATCACTTCTTCTGTCGAGATATTTGACATGGCTACGTCGGCAGCAAACAGCATGGGAGGCTCAAATGGTAGGTAATGAGTGTAGCACTTTCTGCCTCGGATCCAGAGCGCTTTTTCCACGAGGTCGACTTTGTGATGTTTGCTGATGAAGGCTCGTTGTGTGAAGGCAGCGTACCATACATTATCGCCAAGTTGCCCCGCCTTCGCAATTCTGATCGGCCATGAGAAAGCAGCGGAGCAACCCTGTCTAATATGGTGCAATGTGATATCCTCAGTTGGCAGATCAGGGGTGTCCACTGGTATCAAGGCATACCAAAGCTTGTCGTCCTTCGTAAGTCGAACAAACTCGACTAGCGTTGGCATCATCATGCTCTTCAGTGCCAGCTCGGGGGCTGATATGTCAGGTCGGTGTGGTGGCGACTTGACGATGGCGGACTTCGCAAGCCCTACGGGGTGATCGAGCATTCGTAAGTCGGAGCACCCCGCTGGCAATGCAACCTCAGCAGCTGAGGAACTTGTTTCAGCATAGATTTCGCTGGCTGGTAGAAGCGGTAGGGATGCTTGCCTTGGATTCCCCATTTGTGGTTCATCAAGTTCTAGATCTTGCTGAGGCACAGCGGCATTGCTACTTATTGGGCTGGACCCTTTGCAATGCGCCCCCAACTTTCTGCAGACAGATTCAATGATGTCTGGTGACTTGAAAATGTCCAGCAGTGCATTAGCAATACGATCTCCCTCCTCTATCTCCAATGCTTGAACCACTCGATTGACCGTTGATGCATCTCGCTCTCTCATCCAAGGAAACTCGACAACCCAAGATCTTGTGTCGCGGTACTCTTGTAAGGGCGCGAAAATTGCAGCAGGCAGTCGATGTTTCACGAGAAACTTCAGGGCACCAGAATGAGTAGGCTCGTCGTCAGCCATAGTCGCTACGACAGAGAGACACGCATCAATCCTTGCCTGTTGTGTGCTGTCGTGTGTGGTAGAAACCGAAACGTCTTCGACTGCTTCATCTGAGTCAGAACAATCGCTGGGAGGTGTGATTGTGTGCACCATTCGCTTGCGCGTCTTCTTTGCGTCTGCCGATTGCCGGCAGTTGCGTCTCTTTCTTGCGTTCGCCATTGGTCGGCCTGGACTACTCTCGGTTTTGGCATTGTCAGCAGATGGGACATCCACCCTAGCTCCCGTGCTGGGTACATAATCATCGTCGGACTCGCTCTTGACTCCATTCTTGCGGCGCGTATTCCGCTTGCTACGTCTTGCAATCTCGTCGAGGCAGGACGGCGAGTTGTTCTCCATAGCTCGTTGTCCTACAGGTGAAGTTTGTGTAAAAGACTTTACCTGCGATCAGCATCACTCAGCAATCAATCACTGGCATCTCACTTACTTGGCAGTCTCCTCAAACAGCACTGTAGTCTCTGATCAGTTCCGCAGCGAGTTAGCTATGTGATCAAGGGTGGATCGTCCACTATGGCCGTCGAGAGTGGGCCTACTACCACAAGGCTATAGGAGGTGTTGCTGTGGAGCCCTCGCAACTATGGACCTAAGCAATATTCGGTGATAAGCGTAATGAGTGCATGTTGCTTGGCAACCACGAATGCCTCGAACGAGATCGGGGCCCAAAGCCTATTCAAACCGATCCTGATTGATACACCATATTGCGCCCACAATGTATGGAAAACATTGGAGTTGAGGTGCCTGTAGTGCTGGCGTCGTTGAAAGATATGGCCACATCGACCAAGAGGCGAGATCTTGAGCGTCTTCAGCGTCTTCAAATTCTTCAACATCTCCTTCATCATGCTGGTGACTCCAGAGTCCAGCCATGGGGGCCATGGCAATTAAGGTATCGTGCGAGATTAATGACATGGATACCTAGGCCCATGCCTGCTGTCGTGGCAGACATTTGTCTCTGAACGCGAGCCACAAACAGATGGGAGGGTGAAGAGGCGCCACAACCCGGCTGGCGAGACGCGGAGGAAGTCATTGCCTGGTGGAGGTGCAGGATGCTTAGAGATCCTCCTCAAGAGTTGTAGCTTTCCATCTGAGCATCTGAGCGATAGCTCCAGAGGAAGGTGGTGAATGAGGACATTGAGCCACAACGACGCTGTAGACGATCTGGCTTGAGAAGCTGCAACAACAAGCTGACTAGGTATAGATCCCGGGAGCGGTCTCTGCATAACTGAGACCGAATGCCTCACTCACTGGAGGTGACGTCGTCTCCTCATCCACTCTCCGATAATGACACAGTGGTTCCTTGAAAACATAACTCCCTGTTGTGAGGCTTACGGCAGATAAGACAAGACTCGCGCGTGCCCAAATGGCGGAAATGAACGACGTATGTACTGGAACCTCGTTTCATGTTGATGGAGGCAAAGAAGCACAGCAGACCAGGCGGCCCTGAGAAGTGGGCAAGTAGCCGGCGACGGTCTCCTGTACGCTGATCCACCAGCGTCGGTGGTAGCTGTCCACGAGCCGAGAGACCGTTGGTCAGTTGTCGCAGCACTTCGGAAGCGTCTAGTTCCAGGTGTTGTGAGACATCCGCAGCGAACGAAGTGGAGGGGTACCAGGGAAGAAAGTCCGCAAAGAATCTAAAGCCGCGAAGACATATTGGTCGACCTACGAGCCGAGGTTTGGGACGCACGGAAAGATCGTGATTCGGCCGCAGGCAGGCATGCCATACTCGTGAACCTAAGGGTGTTGCTTCAAGTAGAGTAGCATCACCTTCCAATGCATTCCGACAGCTCGCTTCAACTTCTTCCCGGGTCGCATTCGATATGGGTATCAATGGTGTATTGATGGGGAGGAGCACATAGCAACATCCGGGCTTTTTGAACCAAGGAACAAACTCGACAAATGCTGCTAACGAAGCTGAGGATTCACTGTTCGGAGTAGGCGCCAAACCGCGTGAATGCTGTTTGTCCTGTGATCGTGATGATGGTGATTCATCGAGATTGGCTAGGAGCGGCTGCTCCATGAGCCTGGTTGTGCTGTGAGGCCCGGATCTTTGCACGCGATCATCAGCTCGCATCTGTCGGATATGTCTCGACACATCGAGACTCTCAAATAGTTTTTCAGTTTGCTTGGTGCGCGGGTTCTTCTGGCCGTTTGCGTGAAGCGGATTCAGCTGCTTTCGCCAAGCGGACTGTCGGCGCCTGGAGGAAGTATTCCAGATAGCAGATAAAAAGCGTCGTATCTCGTTTCGATCGTTCCAGTCGATCATGTTGCTCGTCGTGCTATCAACCTTGACATGATAGGCGTAGAGATGGTAGGCAGTGGGGAAATGAAGTCGTGCAGCTGCATTGCGTTCCTCGCTGCTGAGAGACTCATGTCGCGCCGGATCAAAAGACCAAACACAGTCTAAATCAGGGGGTTCCTGCTCACTAGCGGTCGCTGTCAAGTCATCAGCCTCAGCTTGTTCATGATGGCCGCTGCTTGCCTCGGAGGAGCCAGGTGGTGCTAGAGTGCTAATGGTATTGCCGAGACGGCAAGTCGCGCTGCCAGCAATCGCAGCAGAGACGAGATCGACGACACCCTGCTGCTCCAGAAGTTGTTGGCCTGCTCGTCCAATTGGCTTCTTCTGACCTTTGTCGTGAAGACGAACCAAGAGGTCTTCCCACGCAGACCTTGCCTCAGCGGTCAACTGCAGCCAAACATCACAGAGATGCTGATCAGATCTTGCAGCATCAAACGACGCCAACTTCACGTTGATCGCAGTTTTGAGCTTGGCATGGTAGAGGTAGAGGCTTTGCGGTGTATGAAAATGCAGCCTTGCCATTTCAATCCTTTCCGGTGTCCTTGAGGCCCGAAACCGATCACCATCAAACCTCGTCTGTCCCTTCTCAGCATGTCCGAGTACACTAGGCAATGAGGTTTGGAACTGTGTTGTTTCCATCGCGACCTCTCTGTCGTGCGGAGGCTGGGAATTCTTTGGGAGATCTCCATCCGCAGATCGCGAGTGATTCGACCCGATTGATCTCTGGAGCTCATCGCAGACCTTTTGTAGAATCTCCGAGGATTGGAACATACCAAGCAAGAGCTCAACGACGATGCTTGACTCGGATGATTGCAACGTATCCGTAATCCGAGCTACGGCAAATTCATCCTTTCCACGGAGACATTCTTGGCTTTGTAACCATGCCGAGCAGTCCTTCATGTGGGTCACATCGCGACACAATGCATCCTGCATTCGGCACTTGACAAGCTCCCGCGCGGCCTCTGTCACAAGACCATTCGCGTCTGGCCATTTCGCCAAAACTTCACGGCATGTCTTCATTTGATCAGAGCGCGTGCTAGTGCCTGCCCTGTCGCCAGCGTCGCACTCCTCTACAGCTTCATCTTCATGCTCTTGTTCTCCATCTTCACGCCGCGCTCTTCCGTCATCTTCCTCTGCCCCGTCGTTCTCGTCGCAGCGGATTGGGTCTGCCTCGCAGTCAAGCTCGGACTTTATGCCACGTTTCTGGTATGCTTTCACTTTACTGCGCTTGGCGGCAGCATAGTCAATGGATCCAGGCGATGTTGTACGCTTCCGTTTCTTGGAGATCTTCGAGGGAGGCATTTTTGTTCTACACCAGATGAGGTTAGTGCATCCGAATCCGACTCCGATACTTGAGCTTAGAAGCTCACATTAGAACTATCTGCGCCTTTTCCTCCAGCTTCCAGGTTTGTTCCCCTTCACTTCAATTCAACATAGCGATAGGAGTCTCGATGAGCAGATGCTCATAGCAATTCACCATGAGATGGCAGAACACGGAAAGGACGACCCACCATGACGATAAGAGTTTCCCAGGACATCGATGTCCATCTTAACAGGCCAGCCTGCGAGTCTACAAGCAGAGACCTCAGCCATTTCTGAACTCTCAATTTGATATCCCATCACCTCCTGACTACCTCGGCGCTGGCCTGCTCCTACAGACACGCCTCCGCAGTCCTTTTCAAGGTTGAGCGGCATCAACCACAGTTACATCTCTCCCAGCGCCTTCGACTCGCAACGCGATTTCTCGGCCAGGCACAGCCAGCGGAATCACCGCCGTTGCTTTCATGCTTCTTATAAGTCTTCGACGGCGGAAATGACAAACATTACATCCATCCAAACCTACTGGGCAGACACGTGCGTTTCCGGGATTGAGAGTTGTGCCCCGACGGCCTGCGCCGCGAACGCCATGGCATGGTATAGAAAACAGAAGTTTGAAGGACGCGACGCTCGTGGTCCAAGCACATACGCGATAGAACGCGACATTTCGCGTTGCTCGATGGTATGCACTCGCAAGTGGATAAGTACATGTCTTTCTTATGCCCGTCTTTGGTTATCAGGACGCCGCGAAAGAAATCGCTAGGCTTCAACGACGGACAATCGACTTTGGGCTGCTACAGGATAAAATAGACGAGCACCGAGACCGAGTTCCCAGAATCAGACGATCTGCCTGCCCAAGTCCTGAAAAGCAACGAGGACTGAAGGCAGAATCTCCATCGGGTGTGTACTGCATGGAGTTGACAGACCAGTGCTGAGTGATAGCAGCGAACCCTATGACCAGATTTCAAGCCATCAACTCCATTGACCAATCTCAAGCCAGGGTACCAGTGACAATACAGAGGGGCGAAGCTCCTCTCATGAGAAGCACGACGGCCGATACAGCTCAGACCAAACCGCTACCACCGGTTGGCGTGCCTCACGTATCTCAGACTGTGTTGCCGCCGAATGTGGGTGATTCCACGCGTCCAATTTCCACCCAGAGGGAAACCATCAGTCAAGAGCAGGAACAGGAGAAAGCCAATGAGCAGGATGGGCAGGGGGGTGATGAGGAAACGGAGCAGGAAGAGCAGCATACCGGGTCGAGGTATCCTACTTCTGATATCTTGACCGACAATGATTCCAGTGACAATGAGAGAAGACAGACCCCACACTGGCGACTTCGACCACGGACTGAACGTCCACCAGGTCCGCAGCTTACACCGAGCCCGAGTCCCTCACCCGAACCACTCCCAAAACCTACTGTGCAACTGGAGGATCGAGATTGGGCAGTGATAGGCATCACAGACGCCCGCAGGGAGTATGGCTTCACCGAATACAGGACTGTTTGGGGCAGCACAAAGCATGCCTTGCCAACCTTGCAAGCAAACGAAGATGGTGTCTACCAAGTGGAAGTGTGTGGTAGAGTCTGCGACATCGAGAGTCTCGACCGCCTGCCTGTGCTTGGCGATGACACAGACATCGAGGTCCGGTGGAAGTGTGAGTGGCTGATGACATGGGAATTATCTGACGCACGGAAAGAAGTCGTTGAGTTCAACATACGAAGACATGAGGGTGTCATGGCTGATCCCGACTATTTGAAGAGCTACTGTGCTCCGGAGCCAGAGGCCAGATCCACCACTCGTTGCAGCTTAGTCCATGAGTCTCGTTTCAAACCGGAGCCGACTGGAGATTATACGACAAGTCTCATGCAACATTGCGCTCACAGATCCAAGTCCGAAGAGAACAGCTCGGGACTGTCGATCAACATTCTGCGCGGGCTGCTTGATGAACTTCCGCGACAGCGGCTTGTGCTGCGCTCACAGTGGCGTGTGGAGAAGGACAGCGTTCATTCCGAGGAGATCATCAAAATCCCGCGGTGGGACGGTTTCCTCCGGATATGCATGGTCTATGTCGTTGGCCAAGCACGAAGGCAGGCATGCTCCTTCTGCGCAAATATGTGTGGCCCTTTCAGAAAGTGTGTCACGAAAGGCGGCAATTTTGATGGCGCTTGTGTGAGTAAACTCCAAGGGTGGAAGCCCTCCTTAGCTATACACAGGTCTCGCCTCGAAACAAGCTGTCTTAGACAGAATGCTGCTATCTGTTTGGCTAGCAACAGATCTTGTTTTCGGGGTTGGGACCTGTGAGCTGCTGCCCTTTCACTGCTTTTGGAGGACCTGCTAACGCTTCTGCCCTTTCCTTTAGGCGAATTGCGCATTGCTCGGTCGCAAAGAAGACTGCGAGTATCACCAAAGTAAGCTGCAGACCGCGTCTTGATTGTCACACTTGCTAACAGTTTCAGATCGCTGGATTGAAGCAGATCAGATGCTGCATGCGCGCGACGCGGAAGAGACACAGGATGATGCCAATCATGAGAACGGCGATGCTCTCCCAGATGATGAGCCGGTTCTTCCATCTTCACCCGTGAGGGAGTCGGCTAGTGCAAGGAATTCAGCTCTCCTAACTCCTCCGGCTTCATCACCGAACATGAATGCGAAAACCACAAATGGTAAAGAACTGCCAGATGATCACGACGTTGACATCAATGACTTGGTCGATAGCGTATGTGTTCTGGATGGATTAGGCGGCGACCAGTTTCCATTGCAAAGTTCTTCGTCCGACCGCGAGCGAAATTCGGAGTGCAATATCTCCGCGACTGATCACGAGGAGCTTGTGACCGAAAAGGCATCTTCTCAGGCCTGTGACCTTTCCCAGAAGGAGGTCAATGGACATGAGATGTGTTCTCCGCCACTACCGACTTCTGCGCGAGAATACAACGCTTTCACCGAAGCACAGCCTGACAAGAACGGAAATTCAGGGCCTTCTACTGAGCAGCGAGGAACAAAACGAAGACGAAGTGTTGTGGCAGAGAGCATGCCACAGCGTCAGCAACCCAGTCGACAGCATAAAGCGGTGAGAACTTTGGAAAGCACAGACTGTGAACCTAAAAATCGTGCCTGCGATGATAAGACGCCAGACGGACAAGCATGGGAACCCAGAAAGCACGAAGCAGCTTGTGCCAAGTCCTCGTCCTCCCATATCAGTTTACATCAGTTCCCGCAGATGACTGCTGTGCCTGCGAAAGCAGAGTCTACAAGAGTACTGGTTCATTTACCTGCCCGGAAGCGCAAGACGGACACAATCTCTCCAGATGACAAAGGACTACCCGTCCACCAGCAGACCGATAGCGCACCCTCTCGTCCACCGCCGTTGCAACAAGAAGACGCCTCGCTTCCCGACCACGCTCGCCATTCGGCCTGTAGTCGTCGCGGTCCATGCATTGATCCGATCCTGAATCCCATGCCACTGAAGACGGAACCGGAGATGTCATTCGAATCCGTGACCATCTACTCGGATCGCGCTCGTCCATTCAAAGATGGCGAATTGACTGATGCGGAGGTACGCTATCTCCTCAGCCTCGCGTCATGTAAGGAGGTTGAGCTATTCGACATGGGTTGGAGAGACTACAACGAGGAGCTCAAAAAACACAATAACCGAAACTATCATCAAGAACGAACCAAAGAGCGCTATCTCTCGCGCACATGGGCAGACGAGCTGAACGTCATCATGCGCAAAAAATGTCCTCGTCATCCTGACAATGTTAACAGGCCTGTAGTCATTGACTTGACCATGGACGATGATGATTGGACCTTGATATGACTTGGCAAGACGGATACACATATTGGGGGAGGGAATATTTCCTTTGCGTTGGAGCATAAAAGACTTGTAGCCAACATCATGTACATTCTAATGTAACGTAGCTTTCCCCACTGAATTGTACTTCATGTAAAAACCTCTCATTCAAGACCACTCATGCAGAAACTCTTTAAAGCTACTCGCAGGTCTACGCATGAAGCTGACGTCTGCACCCAAGATTACCCAAGAACGTCTGCCGAGATATGCCCAGGCGCCGTTGGTATACGCATCCACACTACACGCGTTCAAGCTTTCGAATATTGCGGTGTAGTCTTGTCCACCTCACCCCGACCTTTGCTGAATCCTCGATTCTTCACGCTCCTCTCCTCTTCAGAGGAAGAAGTCAACCTCACGAAATCGGAAACTTTAAACTGACACGAACATCCCAGCATGGCATTCGAAACACTGGACCTCACACTACACCAAAGAAGATGGAATACGCACTCATGAACTTAAAAAAGAAAGATGGCTGCTATTTCTCTCTTAAAAGACTGCGCCTCTGTACACGGTAAAAAATTCATCAAACATTACAGCATTACGCCTCTCTTCCGCGGTTGCTCTTGAGCTCCAGTTGGCATATATATCCTAGAATCGAGTCCCTTCGGAACTTTCAGTCGCGCTCTTCTCGCGGACGAGGACGCGCTTGGGATTTCGCGGTGACTCCGCCGCCGCGCTCCGTTCTTTTTCGACATCTGGAGTGCCGCCTCTCGCGACACCGACCCTTGAGTCGCTATGAGCATAGCCATATCCATACGGCATGAACTGGTCCCGAGTTCGTGCGGGCGATCCTGGCCGACCTCCTGCCATGTTCGCTGATGAGCCCGTGGCTGCTGCTACCATGTCGCTATCATTGAAGCCTTCTTTGCTCATGGGTGCGGCTCTTTCGGTAATGCCGGCGTTGAAGCCTCCCGACATGCGGTCGACTTTTCGGTCATGGCGTCGCTTGAACCAGTGCGCTGCGACACCGAGGAGAGGGAGCAAGATGGCGAGGACGATCAGCATGATGATCCATTTCTGGGAGAAGTCAGTAAAAGCTGGGAGACACGATACGAGGGGCCGCTCACGTAGTGACAGGTCCACCAATCTCCGACACACTCTTCTTTGAACGATTTGTCTACAGGTCCACTCGACGAGGTCGCGCTGCTCGCAGCAGTGGCGAACGTGCCTGAACCTGCCGATGTAGCCTGTGCTCCGCCTGCTGCGGCCGTGGTCGCTACGCCAGTCGCCGCCGCATCTCCCGCCGCATGCTCCGACGCGCCGTTATCACTGCCGCAGTTGCTATTGTACCAAGTCGAGATCTGAGTCAAATCGGTGCCTGAGCACGAGGAGTCGCATATGCCGGTCGCAGAACTTCGGAGTGTGGTGAGATAGGCAGATTGGCAAAAGCAGATCCAATTCGCCTGAGTCGCGGTATTCGTCGCTGAGCAGGCTTGAGAAGCCTGGATGAGGAGCGGACAGCTCTGTCCACATGTTGGTAATTTGCTGTTGCCATCGCTGAGCACACCCTGGCCCGCAACTGAGGTCGCGGTCGTGGCTAGAACCGTGAAGACAATTGTCCACATCATTGTCGCGGTATTTCGGTGATGGTTGGCGGTTTCACATTAAGTAACAGATGGGAAGCGAATGTGGTTGTCCTCAAGTCGATGGTGTCCAGACGAGGTTTGCGTTGGAATGCAACGGTCTGCAGAGGTTGGCTTCGGTGCCGTGGTCGTCGTCGCTTGGCGATATCTATTGTGCCGTCCGCAGTCGTTAACCCCCAAACGAGTGTGATGGCGAAGTCTGTTCGTGTGCCCAGGCGAATTGAGTTGTTCTCGACGATGTCGCCGCATCTGTCAGGAGAGTGAGAGCGGGAGCCGTGGAGCCATTGCCTGGGGTTCGTGTTCGGCAGGATCGTCCCCGCTCCTCCTCCTCGTTCACTTCAATGTTGCATCACGTGCTGTCTTGGCTTGGCGCTTGCGTCGCCTCCGCGGTCTCTCGTATACTCTCACATTGCTCACTACCAACACGATTACAGTCCACGCTGCAGTACGAGCTACGCATTTCAATACTCTACCCAATATTTCCACTGGTGGTTCATCTGTTCTCGTACGCGTACAACATCTCGTCGCGTATCGGCGAAGACATCATCATCGTAACAAAAGCAATGCCGAGTCTTCGGCAGGCAATTTCCAACACAGCCAACAGCAAGCTCGTAAAAAGTACCCTGAAAACTAGCCCAAAAAGGTTGTCCGGAATGGGAGTTAAACAAAAAAATTGTACCTGGAATACCCTCGCTCGACTGAACAGGTGACCGTGATCCTTGTTCCTGGATACCTGTGGCTGAGGATATTGGACTTCCCTTTGCAGTGGAACAGACATTTTGGCAACCATACCCGAGCGCGAGTGGCTGCGGCCAAGGCCCGGCGCTGATATGCTTGTATGAAGCGCAAGATGGATTGCTACCTCAAGACGTCCACTCCACTCCAAGGACGATAGGTTCTCCCCCAATTACACTGAAATGTCCTACGATACGTCGAGTCAGGTCCTCGTTTCATCCGGCGTTGTGCCTTTCCCGGCTGCTTCGGCACACCTCCACTTCCCAACTTCATCTCTTGGTGTACTCTTTATGATAGGAATACTCGGTGGTCACTGTGAGCACCGAGTGTACATTCTCCAAGTCGAGCGTGCTGCGATCAGTCCTTAAGACAGCTATCATCGCATCAGTGCGCTGGTGTCCTTGTCTTCGTCCAACTCCGTTCCTGATCACCGGATTCAGCCATGGGCACCATATCAGCATGGATCAGCGGCGCTGCCATCGACTGTAGCGGAACTCAGCAGGCCATCCACGAGCAAGAGGCACGTACAACGCACAGCGGGAGCAGAAGTATGGAGGAGCCAGCTATCGCTAGATACCAATGTTGCTAACAAAAGTGCACAGCTTCAAAGTCTAGGCTAGCTCACACGCCTGTCACCGTGGACCAACACATGACTATTCGAGAGACATTCGATGCCTACCGACAAGATCCTGCTAGACTTCAGAGGAAACAGGAAAGGAAGGAGCAGCGTCGAGCAGAGCGCAAAGCGGCGAAGAGAGAGAAGCGCAAGCAGGAAGGACGCAAGGCTGAAGGATCAAGCAGTAATGGCCAACGACATGCTCAGTACTCACACGGTACTTTGCTACAGCAAGAGCTTACCTGCAAGGTACGGTTTGCCAGCGCTGACGGCTCGCACATGAGTAAATTCACGGTTCGCCATCGGATATCATCCACTAGCTGCAGTCCTGCGGGAGTGGGCATTACCCCATTTACCCTGCAGGCTACGTGCGGCATGAATGTACCAATTTGCACACCACAGACTTCGTCCACAGCTGTCACTTCCTCGGATGCTAGAAGCCAGGAGGGTACGAGTGTTGCTGGGCTTTTGCCGCTCAGGTAGCGGTTCAGATGGTATGCAGTAAGACGGACCAGGAAAAGTATGTACCTCAAATGTTGGATTTCTATTGCGGTTCCGGCACCGCCTTTCTCACAAGACACACGTGTGTTGATGTTTTAATAGTCTGACTACATCTTCTCAAGCCTCGCTAGCTGGTGTCGCTATCTTGCAATGCTGGTCTTGGCTCCCTACGCATCGTAGGTTAAGCCCTCACACCACGTCAAGGTGCCAGCATATCGTAAGGGTAAACAAACGCAAACGCGACATAGGACCAGGCCTGTATCGCGCTATGAAAGCAACGCACAAACACGACATAGGACGAGGCCTGTATCGGATTATAAGGGCAACGCGCAAACACGACATAGGACGAGGCCTGTATCGGATTGTAAAAGCAACGCACAATCACGACAGAGGACAAGGCCTGTATCGGATTGTAAAAGCAAAACACAGGGTAGGACGTAGGTCAAGCCCATGTACCTCCAACGCGAATAAAACAAGAACTCAAGCATAGCGGAGGACGAGGCCTTCGCCAGAGGTACAACAGAGCTGTCTTGGCTTCACCCGTAGGCTACTGACACCGCACACCACGAGAAGGTGCAGCTCAAAAGTGCGGCACCCCTAGGTTCAACGATAGGCAATTCTATCGTTGCTGAGAGGCTGATCGTACACGATTATACAATCATTTGAGGAACGCTGATCGTACACAATTATACAATCATTTGAGGGACGCTGATCGTACGCAATTATACAATCAATGATATGATGTTTGATGGAAGGAAGGAGGGTCAAAGCGAAGTGATGGAGATGGAAGAGGCCCTGGTGGTATCGAGCGATCAAAAGAGGTCACCGTCGCCTCCTCCGAGCTCCTTCTTTCACACTCTTTGCTGGAGGCTTGTTCTTGGCAGGCTGTTCCGGTGTCTCCGAATCTATGCCGAGTGAGCGCCACAACGCTCGATCGTCTTCATTGTCGAGGAAGTTCTTCTGCGGCTCAATTTGAAGTGGAGCAGGCGCAGGCGCGGATTCAGGTCGGCGGGTGGCTGAATGTCTGGAGGAAGCTGGTTCTCTCATAGCAGCTTCGTGCGACTCAGTAGATTGGTGCGAGGCCATGAGGTCATCCAAGGTACTGGGACCTGATTTGGTGGAGGAAGCTGACGGTGTGATGGCGACGACAGCTGGCTTCTCGTCGCTCGGCGGCAGTGGTGGCGCCGTATCGGGACGAGGCGGTAGAGAAAGCTCCGCTCCACTTTCGACGTGGCGTTTCTGCGCCGGTGGTGGTTGGTCTGCGACATGTCAGTCAGCTATTTACAGAGAATGGGGAATGGGCAGTGAAGTTCGATGCTGGCGCTATCATTGAAGTCGGTCATGATTGCACGCGAGTGTCTGGGCCTCGTCGAAGCAAGAAAGCTATGTACCGTCATCCGAGTCGACTACTGGTCGAGGAGGGCGCTGCACTTGAAGGAGATCTCCACGAGGGTACGGGTCCATGCCTCTGTGCCGAATATTGTCGGCCATGATTGCTTGTGTCCTTGGGTCAATGGGAGATGGTGATGTCGATGGCGTGCACTTTTGAGCTCGAAATTGGATTACGTGTTTGCGTGTTTCCAGCAGTTGGGAAGGCGCGCTAATTCCACTAGCGTCGACGGTAACGGTCAGGCTGAAAGCTTTTGCTCCAGTCCCACGAGTCTTACTACCAGACCATGCAGGAACATCACACCACTGACATCCACTTCAACAACAATACAACCTATCATAGAGCAGCCGGATTCCCTTCTAGCGCCGCGCAGAGACGTCCTTGGCGCCTTCCCTTTCCAGACTTCTAGCCAGACTTCTAGACCAGAGAAGGCACTGTAGTGCTTGGACGAAGGAACAACAGAGGACGCGACGAAAGCAAGCACATCAGACCTGCGGCATGGATGCTTCAGAGACCGCAACACAAACGACTCCTTCGAGAAAGTGCAGCCATATTCAGCACACGCAGGGCTGCTCATCCTGCAGATTAGTTGCGTTATGGGAGCAATGGAATGCTGTAAGTGCGTTCATACCAAAGTCGAAGATCCGTAACTCACAACGCACATTTCAGGCCGAGAAGAGATTCGATCGTGAAGAGGAGATCCACCGAAAGCTAGCAGACGTCGTCGCCGACAATGAGAAGAAATGCAAACAGGACGCAGATGCTCAGGAAGTGGTACTCTTGCACGATTACCATCATCGACAGAAAGCCAAGGCCGCGGAAGATATGGAGAACCTCCGCGCACTCATAGAAGGCCTGAACCCTAAGGTGAAGGCTCTGGCAGCATGCATGTGGCTCCTCGCCCTGAGACTTCGCATCGCTAACGTGTCATGTAGCACAAGATCCGACTCTCTTTGACAATGAGGTGAAAGAGTACAACCAACATTTCGAAGACGTTTACGATCGGTTGGAAGCCAAAACTGGCAGGAGTCATAGGCCTCTCGAATTCGTGCTTGCTCCTGCCGACGCCGATGCCCAGGTTCTCTCCAACAACAGCGAGGCCGAACGGCTTAAAATTCCCGCCACCCTCGACTGGACATTACAGAACCCAACAGGAGCCCATATCCTGTACAACCTGGGCCTGAAAATCTCACATGAGGGCACTACATGGGATCCAAGTATGGCTATAGGGGGAAATGGTCCCTGGGGTCCAGCCACGATGCCATATGGCTCCACTTTCCATCATACCATGCTGGGCCCGCCTTCATTCAAGAAGAGCGCCACTCGATTGCAGGGTGAGATTACCGAGTTCGACCTTCGCCGCGCCGCCATCCCCGGATACGCGTGTGATGACAGGACTGAGAGTGAGCGCAAACGCATCATGAAAGAAAAGTGCCGTGTCTTGGAGCCTTTGTTGGGTTACTTCATAGCCCACTCAGACTCGCCTTTGGCACTCTTAGAGGGCACCTCTACAAAGTCCTCCACCATCGGCATACGGACGCTGCCAAAATTCATCGATTGGCTCGCAGACTTGGAAGACCGGGCTGGCGGTCTTGTCGCGTTTCGTTCGCTTTTCATTACGTGGCGTGCACAGAGAAGAGCCGATTTTGCGGCTTTTGAAGAGGCCGTTGAGCTCGGAATGGATCTGAGGATGATCAAACAACCAACGATTGACTACGATCGATACGTGCCCGGCTTTCGACGAGCACAGCCTGGTGACTGGTGGCACCAAACCCAACCTCCACGATTAATGGCAGCGCCGTCCGACACTACCGGCACCCAGAGAAGTATTTCTTTTCGCCCCAGAGGCCCGCGTTGAAGCATTGCCTTCGATGAATGTGGTCGTCTTTCTTGCCCTTTTCCTTCGCAACCGTCCCTCTTCCCAGTTGCGCCATCGAAGAATTGCCTTCGACGACCACTTTTGCAATGAAGGGTGGCCTTCGAAGCACACTTTAACATTGAAGAATTGCCTTCAATGAACATGAACCCTTACACACATCGAAGAATTGCCTTCAATGACAGAATCGCCATCGAAGAATTGCCTTCAATGACAGAATCGCCATCGAAGAATTGCCTTCAATGACAGAATAACCATTGAAGAATTGCCTTCGATGGTTGGGTTCCATCAAGATCAGGCAACCTGCCTGGGCTTGGAGGGGCCTATTGCGACGTTTCCTAAGCACAAACCAGAACATGCGATCGCTGTAGCGGCAGAGTTCGCAGAGTAGGGCAAGGCCGTCATGCGTCGAACATGAAAGAAAAAAAATAAAGTCGACCCAGCTCAAACGCCAGAATTCGCGACACCCTCACAGCGAGTTCCCTCTGCTGTTGTCGAGATGCTGCCGCCGGGCGTTTGCCGGCCGATCAAGATTGTCTCTTTTCTCTTGGGTACATGTGATAACTGCGGTCCAGAATTGGTCAATCAATGGTGTGCGTCGGCGACGCGTCATGTCTCGCCGAGACATTGGTCCTGAAAAATGGCCACCCGCAGCATTATTCAACGGCACGTCGTTGGCCATGAATGCTAGTTCTGGATTGGCCCCACAACGCAGCTGCGGATTCATCGACCTTTGGTAGGTGTACACTGAGAATAGTAAGAGCCACGATCTTGCGAAGGTGGTTGCCATGATCTACAGTGATCTGCCGTAGCGACGAAGCCATCGGGACAGGACCAAATGATGTGGCAATCGATGACATCGTTGGGCCAGCGAGTACGCCGATCCAGTAGTCTATTATATATGTCGACGTCTCTCTAATTTGCATCCTGATCGCGGGTTGCCATGTCGGTGCCTTCCCGGCCAAGCCTTTCAATCGTGACGATGCTTCCCTAGTCATAGTGCACTTCAGCTGTACCATATGCCGTTGAATCAGATACTCCCGACGTCGGTAGCATCACTATCGTGAAGATTGTGAGTGAGGGCGAAGCTACTGAGGCTGCAGGTGAGGTCCGGTACTACACCTGTCTGAGTCTCTCCCGCATATCGCAGATTTGCAAAAGCCTTTACAAATGACGTGGAGGGCCTGGTATTCGTGATCTTACAGAACTGTGCCGGCTAGTGATCCTGCTCTCTTTTTGCCGTTGCACTCGGCGAACAAGCATGAACTCCAAATGGGTCGGGAATCCTTAGATCATCACTGCTGACTGCAGGAGCCTCGTTATCGTGGCTCCATCGAGCTAGTTAGGTTGGAAGTGAGTTTCGATATCCCACCTTTGCGAGTCTCCCTCATCACCTGCAGAGTTGCAGCGATACCTACATGCGACTGAAAATGCCTAGTGCTCGTGGTTTCTCTGAGTGGGTTGATGTGTAGTCATGAAATCCGCGGGTGTCCTGCTATTGTCCTCTCTCTATTTCACCCACTTGCTCCCATATCTTGCATTGTCCGGACTCCGAAGGGAAATCCACTATCTCACTTTGTCGTCGCTCGTCCGGATGCTGTGGATGAAGCAGACTCTGGCTCTGACTGTAGCTTCGTTGTTGCTGCAAGTCGCTTGGAGGGGATGGGCAGTTTGCCGCGGAGTGAGCCTCTGGTCGGGAGTTTCGCCTCCACTTCGTCGTCCTTACTCCTGTCGTCCTCCTCTACTGCTGGCTCTGTCTCCGCCACCAGCGCCATGGCCGCCGTGAGTCGCTTGGAGGGAAGCTTTAGCTTTAGCTTGACTGTTGGGTCCGGTGGCAAATTCTGAACTTGAACTCCAGGAAGGAAGGAGGGAAGAAATGGAAGGTGTTCTTTCCCAAGAACCATCACCGTCGTCGTATCATATCCTTATGTCTTGATCGTCGCGTCTGCACAGAATGATACGAGGCACATGTCACGTATAGGTATAATGCATCGGTGCATGCATGGCCCTGTGGCTCGCTGGCTATGATTGGAGGCACCCGAGTACAATTTGTAGACGCAGATGTAGACGTCGGTAGACCATAGATCGTGATCCACCGTAGACGACTAGATCATAGCATACTGCAGAACCAAGACCAAGACATGACGGCACCCCGAGGTCCTTCTCTTCTTTTGCCCTGCACTTTCCAATTTCGGTCGGATAGGCTCCAGAGGGAAGGAAAGCACCTTCCCAACCCCAGCTCTGCTTTCTGCTTTCTGCTCGGCCGGTATCTTGCGAACCTAAGCACTGCTGGAGTTCACAACTCAACTCGGATCCAGTCTTCCAGTTTTGCTGATGAAGGGGTTTCCTTGCGGTCGTCCTGTTTATCGCGAGTCTCTGCTCCAGCTATTCTCAGGGTAAGATGATACGCCTTCTTCTGACAGGATTCCGCTAATTCATGCATGCAGGCGGCTTTTTACAAAGACTCTAAGATCGACTCGGTGTCGACCACCCACAAAAAAGCACAAGCAAGCAACCAAGATGAAACGAGAACAGCAAAGAGAAGTATCCATCAGACAGCACAGTCCTTCTCCTGCCGGTTGTACAGCCCGGTTCGTGCCTGCCCAAGTTAAGAGCCCACTGCATTGACGTGAACAGACCAGAACAGAGTCCAGAGTCCAGCATCCTCCTTCTCCCTCTCCTCACAACTCATCGAATCAACCCCTCCGGCCGTCCGCCTTGCATGGGTGCGGATTCAAGACTGCTCCACGCTCGCGCGCTACTGTTCGCAGCCTGCTTGGGTAACTCCAGCAAGCAAGCAGATCAGCTGTTCTTGTCGCCGTCCTCGGCGTTCTCAATGCAGACTCAGATACACCTGCACACTCGCGCGCTACTGTTCGCAGCCTGCTTGGATAGCTCCAGCGAGCAAGCAGATCAGCTGTTCTTGTCGCCATCCTCGGCGTCTTCAGTGCAGGCTCAGATACACCTACACACCAGCGCGCTCCTGTTCGCAGCTTGCTTGCTTGGATAACTCCGGCAAGGCAGCGGATCAGCTAATCTCGTTGAGGCTCTCGGGGGGGGGGGGGGGGGGGGG